>JBBPBX010063605.1:0-12818 GCA_038048925.1 Garcialebias charrua | reverse complement strand
GTATACTGTATATATATATGTGTGTATATATTTGTATATATATATAGTATATACATATATTCTCTATATCTAATATATATTATATACATATATGTACTCTATATCTAATATATATATACAGTATATATATTGGATATATAGTTATGTATATAATATATATACAGTATACAGTATATATACAGTACATATATATATATATATATCCATCCATCCATCTTCTTCCGCTTATCCGGGGTCGGGTCGCGGGGGTAGCAGCCTAAGTAGGGAGGCCCAGACTTCCCTCTCCCCAGCCACTTGGAGCAGCTCCTCCAGGGGAATCCCAAGGCGTTCCCAGGCCAGCCGAGAAACATAGTCCCTCCAGCAGGGGCGCAACTACATATTTTTGAGGAGGATGCGAAAACATCAACGCCCCCCCCCTTTTTTTTTTTTTTACCTGCCGCCTCATACAGCTTTCCTCCCTTAGTCATGCACTTAGAAAATACAGTAGCAATATTACAGATTTTTTTATGTTACATATTATATCAGGTGATCATTCCAATCATAAACAAATAAGAAGTTTAATAAAGTAAAAATATATAACAATAGTGGTAATCAGTGCTCAATATTTTATGTAGAAAAAATATGAAATCTTAACAGCCTGGAGTCCATGTCAGTGTTTTAACATTTATGACATTTAAACTGTTACTTTCCGTGAAAGAAGACAATGAAAGATGGTCATCAGAAATTCAAACCATCATGGTATACAGTATAGGTTTTTGTTGCCTCCCTAATGTAATTATTCCTAACTGATGTCATCACTTGTCTCCTCTATCACTGACCTCGTGTCTGTCTCCTTCACCCTCGTGTCTGTCTCCTTCACCCTTTGTCTGTGGCATTCTGCACTAAGTCATATGGTCAAAAAAGCATTATATATTAGTTGTAAAAATTACAGATCTTAAAGCAAGAAGGTCAATCAGCAAGGTTCAATCCCTGGGTTTGATCTGGGGGGTATGGAGTTTGCATGTTATTTTCGTGTTTACATGGGTTTTCTCCGGGTACACTGGTTTCTTCTCGCAGTCCAAAAACGTTAGGCTGCCTTCAGGCCCAAGTCTCCAAAGAGAGTTGTGATCTCAAAGGGATTTGCCTGATTAAATAGAGGTTAATAAACAGGATTTTCTGTTTTTCTGACTCATTTTCTGACCTTATACTGTACTCAACTCAGGGTGCCTTTTGAGACATACATATCATACTTGCCTATAGAGATAAGTTTATTACAACCTTGTATAAAATCAACAGTAATGATAATAACATTAAAGCAAACAGAGCTCTGGTACTGGAATTGTATCAGTATCGGCAGATATACCAATTTAGGTATCAGGATTGGATCATCCACCCACCCACCAACCCATCCATCCATTCATCATCTTACGCTTATTCCGAAATCAGGTTGTGGGGGCAGCAGCTTAAGCAGGAAGTGCCCAAAAATTCTTTTCATGGCCACCTCTTCCAGCTTTATGGGAGGACTCCAAGGCATTCCCAGGCCAACCGAAAGACGTAGTCTCTCCAGTGTGTCCTGGGTCTTTCCAGGGGTCTCCTCCCAGTTGGACATGCCCAAACCACCTCAACTGGCTCCTCTCAATGTGGAGGAGCAGCGGTTCTACTCAGAGTATCTCTCGGACAAGGCTGGGCAGCACTAATCCAAAAATTAGTTCCGCTATTTCTAAAGCACTAATTTATTTATTTAGGTCCGCAATTTCAAAAGCACTAATGTCTTATGAAAATTAGGGGAAGCTAAATTCTAAACCGCTAATTAAATGTAACAATTTAACTAGACTGCCAACTAGCGGTGCATGAACTGTTATACACCTTTATCCTACCTCTTAACCGCGATTCGCTCGGGATGTCATCTACAATATACAGCAAAGCATGGAACCAAACCTTACCATGCTGTTGCTCCATTTGACCACTAGATGTCTGTCTTCATCAGCATAACAGCTTTAAATAATTTCTTTTCATTCAACTGTATTTTTTTTAAATAAAATAAAAATAAAATAAAACCACAGTCCAAACAACACATTAGGAGAGCTACCTTGAGTTTTTAAAACCACCAGATCATGATAAAGTGATTTCTTACCACACACCCCAACAGCAGAAGAACAATCAGAGCTCTGACAAACTTTTCTGAAAGGCCACACCTGCTCCTTTATCTGCTTGCCTTTCAATCAGTGATGGAGAGCACCAACAGGTGCCACTGGTTACATCAAGACATAAAAATACAATAAATTAATTCATTTATTTGCTCATTCTTTTGAGAATTGTGAAAAGTCTCTCCATTCTGTCTCTACTTACATTTGTTCTTCTCTCTGCTGCTTCATCTCTTCTGATGAACTGAAATAAATCATCCTCTCTGTCCTGCTGCCTCTTTCTTCCCCGTCTCCGTTCCTCAGCCCTGGCTCACCCGCTGCTGCGCTTGGACCTGGAGTGTCCTCAGTGATGGAGACAGTTAGGACAGGAGGTGCAGTGGAAGGTCTGTCCTAAGTTGGCAAAAAGAGCAACAAACATAAAAAAAAGGCTTTACATGTATTAACAGCTGCACGTACAAATTATATTCTTCATCACACATACTTTGTATTTATTTTTTTTGATTATACTATATCTTTTTTGCCTGCAGAGGATTTACCTTGTCATGCAGGCCCATCTTCTCCAAAATTATCCTAATAACAGCAACATAAAATGAATGAAGAGGAGAAACATGGAAAATAATGTCTTAGAAAAACTGTAGTTTCCACCGCACAACACAAGAAGAGCTGTACAGTACTTCATCAAGATCACAGGTTTTGTACAGTATGAATGTTAATGAAACTGTACACAGTCAGAATCATAAGATGAATAAATTGATTCATTCTTGTACCTCCATAACACAGCTGCAGATAGATTGTTTTGCACTCGTGAAAAGGTGGCTGTTTTCAATCTGAAGCTTATAATAATAATAATAATAATAATGAATTCAATTTATACCGCACTTTTCATTAATAAAAATCTCAAAGTGCTACAACAAATAAAACAAGTGATAAAATCAAGTAAAATCAATAATAATATCAACTAAGATTAAAGACAGAATCATGTTTGGGCAGCACGGTGGCACAACTGGTAGAGCTGCTGCCTCTCAGCGAGAAGGTTGCCGGTTCAAATCCCGGTCCGGGGCCTTTCTGGGTGGAGTTTGCATGTTCTCCCCGTGCATGCGTGGGTTTCCTCCGGGTACTCCGGTTTCCTCCCACAGACCAAAAAACATGCTTGTTAGGCTGATTGGTGACTCTAAATTGACCCTAGGTGTGAGTGTGAGAGTGGATGGTTGTTTGGTGTGAGTGAGACAGGTCCCTCTTGTAAATGAGTCCCCGTGACTCAACGAGGCTAGCCTGTATAAATAAAGGTTGAATGAATGAATGAATGTGGAGGCAGAATAGGCTTGATTAAAAATTAAATAAATATATAAAACAAGTGATAAAATCAAGTAAAATCAATAATATCAACTAAGATCAAAGATAAAATCATGTGGAGGCAGAATAGGCTTGCTTAAAAAGAAAAGTCTTTAAGCCGTTTTTGAAGTCAACCAGTGACTGTGGAGCTCTCAGGTAGTCAGGGAGGGAGTTCCATAGGCGGGGGGCAGCCACACAGAATGCCCGGTCTCCCATGGTCCTTAATTTGGTTCGTGGAATGTGAAGTAGATTACTGTTCTGTGATAGTAGAGACCGGGTGGATGATTATGGTGCAAGAATGTCCTTTAGATAATCAGGTGAAGTTCTCTTACAGTTGCATATTTACTGTTCCCTTACAGTTGCTTAATAAAAGCTTAATTATTAACTCACAGGTCTAATTAAGAGCTGGTCACTTTCCTCAGCAGGGATAAACAATTCTACTTTGCGTTTTCTAGCCTGAACTTCTCATTTGTACAGGTTAAATACGTGAAAACATAAGCGGCCATAATCGTGCATAAATGTTTTCTGAATGAACAAGTATGGACGGTTTAATAATAAAAGCTTAATAAAAGCTTCGGTCTACTCCTTGCTCCCTTAAAAAATAAAAAGTAAAATTAGCTTAGCGGCGAAAATATTACGGGACCCATTGTACGAGCTGATCTCCGACAAAAAATAATACAAAAAAATGTCTACGCAAATGACAAAATTTTTTAATCCCACATTTTAACACAACTTACATTTAAAAGTGTTTCTATAGGTAGTCAACAGATTTAATGAAAAGTAACTAAAATGATCCTAAAAGGATGAAATTACAAAAATCAAAGGATTTATTTAATACTTTACGTATATATATTCTATTCGGCCACAAAATTAACAAAAAGAGAATGATCTTTTAATCACTAAGACCCCTTTTAAATATCAAATACATGGGCGTGTCGCCACCGCATTTCTATTTCATAAAAGGAACCCAAATACATAAAACAAACGACTCACCGTCGAGTGGTTGACACAAAACACACAATACAATCCTCCGGCCGCGTTAATTTGGCTTGATACAGCGGGGTTCTCTCATAATTGAAGTGAAGACACCGAGCACAACCAGCTAGCCACAGCGTTAGCATCAGAGTTCACCTCTGACCCGGAAGATGTCAAGATGGAATAGTCCATTTTTAGTAGGGGGATACAGAAATCGACCGGTTTTTGTATTGCGTTTTTAATGATCGTTTTCATCGTAACTATAATTATTTTTACCCCATTTCGTTTTTACTGATATATAATTAGTTATTAACGGAACTGCATTTTAAATAAAAATAGCACACATCCGCTTATGAATTATAAAAGTTAGTCAATCCCCTGTAACACTGACAAATTGTTTAGGTCTGCTGTAAGCGGATTAGCGCATTAGCGCTCTCCAGCGGTCTGGCGCCCACCTTTGCTCCCGGATAACTGAACTTCTCATTCTGTCTCTAAAGGAGCGCCCATCTATCCTGCAGAGGAAACTTATTTCAACCACATGTATCCACAATCTCATTAGTTCAGTCTCTACCCAGAGTTCATGACCAGAGGTGAGAGTAGGAACGTAGACGGAGCGGTAAACGGAGAGCTTTACCTTAAGCCACATCCTGACCAAACGCGTTTTCAACTGCAGGAGCGTCCGGTTTACATGCAAAGTCAATGGGGGACGCGCCTCCAGCCGCGTCTTAGCGTCGGGCGTCACGTCACGTGCGTGTTGAGCGTGCTGGAAAAGCGTTTTCCGTGCACGTGAACCCGCTTCAGCCTCCAAGCACGCGTTGATCATTGCTGAAGTTTTCGCCGTTCAAACACCGTTCAACTCTGGTTGATCAGGGAGAGTCGGGGGGAGGAGAGAGGGGGAGAGTCCCTATGTGACGCGGAAACGAGGGGGCGGGGGTATTGCGCAACTATGTGACGTATTGTTTGTGGGACACAGAAAAAACCCGCGGAGTCATGTACTATGGAAGAGAAACTCATTGTAGCTGTGTGTTCGCGACAAGTCCTTCACGATCAGTCAAGTCTGCTCTACAGAGACAGAAATAAAAAGCTCCTCGCCTGGCGGAGTGCTGTGAGGAACTCGGTGTACCTGTAAGCTCCTCCCACACCCCACACCGCCGCAGCTTCTCGTTTTGGTCAGGACACCACTGGGTCCAGTGCGTCCACTTGCGTGCGTGACAAGCCTTTTTGCCGTTGAAAAGCTGTTTGGTCAGGACGTGGCATTACAGCTTAGCTCCCTCTTCACCACAACGGACTGGCACATAGTCCGCAATACTGCAGACGCTGCACCGCTCTGTCTGTCAATCTCATGTTCCATTCTTCCCTCACTCATGAACAAAACCCAGAGATACTTGAACTTTTCTACTTGAGGCAGAACCTCACCCTGGACCCAGAGAGACCAATCCATCCTTTTCTGAATGAGGACCATGGCCTCAGATCTGGAGGTGGTGGTTCTCACCCCAGCTGCTTCACACTCAGCTGCAAACTGCTCCAGTGAGAGCTGAAGATCACTACACGATGACGCCAACAGGACCACATCATCTGCAAATAGAGAAGGAATCCTGAGGCCACAGAACCGGATTCCCTCCACCAGTTGGCTGCACCAAAAAAATCTGTCCATTCATTCATTCAACCTTTATTTCTACAGGTTACCGTATTTTCTGGCCTATAAGTCACAGTTTTTTTAAACTAATTTTCATGTCCTGCAACTTATGCGGCGAAGCGACATATTTAGGGATTTTTTCCCATATTTTTAGACCAAATTTTGGCTGAGATATGACCATTTCCATTCATTCTGACGAAAAAAAATTGAGCAGTACCACTTTCGGCCGCTAGGGTCCACCGACCGTTCCCAGCTCATTTGTCCAACAGCAGCCTCCTCTGCTCGGACTCACTCTGTCGCAGCCCGGCCTCCTGCTCTCTGGAGGTCTGAACTACTGTTACCTCAGTGTTTGTTAGCAAAATAGGTCAAGAACCACAGGACAGATTTTGATGAAACTTACAGAAAGTAATCACTGGATGGATATTTACAACTGATTAGCTTTAGGAGATGTTTGAGCTAAAATTCGATTTATTTATAATTTATTTCGTATTTATTTTACGTTTGGAAGAGCCGTCAAAGCGAAGCTATTTAAATCCAGCTAATTTGACAATTACGTTCATTTATTAAGGTAAAGTTCAGCTCAGAAACACTTTTGCTATAATGTCAGCAAACAAATATATATTTTTAGGTGTTTGTTTTAAAGAAATTAAGCGTATCCGCTCGTTGCGCGTGCACGCTTTGCAGCACAGACGTAGCTAAACAATTTTTTTTAATTCAGCTTATATGACCATTACATGCATTTATCAAGGAAAAGTTCAGTTCAGACACATCTTTGCTATAATTTTCAGCAAACAAATAATTGTTTTTACTATGTTAATCTTGTTAAAGTCCTTCCGTGCACGCTCCTGCGGCCATTTCGCAGCCAATCCATTTTCGGCAAAACACTGATGTGGTGGACCACTAGGGGGCTCTACTCACACCCAGTGGACCAAAGGTATTACAGGATGTTTTATTGTGAAAGGTCGTGTTGACCGGATGTGGTATTGGATATATAAGGCGGTGTTGGGTGTTTCCCGCCAGTTTAGTAGGAGTTGATTAAAAGTGAAGATCTACATCCCGTCTCCTGTGTCGTCTCTTCACCGCCTCCTACACTGGTGACCCTTGTGAATTGAATATGACGACGTCTGAAGGTCAAGCCAGCTCTCTTCAGCTGTCCGCGGTTGTGGAACCTCCACCGGCGGCCCCACTCGCTTTTGCGGTGGCCGTTAAAATCCCGGACTTCTGGCTGCACGCACCTCAGTCGTGGTTCGCCCACATCGAATCACAGTTTGCTCTTCGCGGGATATCTGCAGACGACACCAAATACCACCATGTGGTCGCTTCACTGGACCCATTGTCCACCCAGCGGGTAATGAGCCTGCTCCAAGACCCTCCTGCACAAGGAAAATACGACGCCCTCAAGGAGCTCCTTCTGCAACGTTACACACTCTCAGACGCGGAGCGCGCTGAGAAACTTTTTTCCCTCTCCGATTTGGGCGATGGCACAGCTCTTGAGCTCATGGAAGGCATGTTGTCTTTGAGGGGATCAGCAGACTGTGAATTTCTCTTCCTCCAGCTCTTCCTCCACCGGCTCCAGTGCGCACCGCCCTGGCCAACTCCTCGTTTCTGCAGCAGAAGGATTACCGCTCGCTGGCCCGCGAAGCCGACCGCATCCTGCTGGCTGCGAGGATTTTTGCGGTCCAGGCAACGGTCCCCGGATCTCCAGCAGCACCTCAGCTTCAAGCAACGCCTTCAGCGCCGGACGAGCCATCGGTGGTAGCAGGCGTCGCTACCCGCAGACGGACGGGAGCCGCCCTTTGTTTCTACCACCAGCGTTTTGGCGCCAAAGCACGACGATGCGTCCCACCGTGCAGCTTCAAGCCGCAGGGAAACGAGAACGCCAGCGGCCGCTAGCAGTCGCGGCCGTTGGCGACAAGGAAAGGCTGCTTTTCATCGAAGACTCGAGGTCGGGGAGGCGGTTCCTGGTGGACTCTGGCTCGCAGAAGAGCCTCGTTCCCCCGACTGGCTCCGACAGGTTGGCAGAAGGCTGCGGGCCGCAGCTAACCGCGGCTAACGGCTATCCCATCAAGACGTTTGGCGAAAGGTTGGTGACTGTTCGTTTCCATGAACGGGACTTCCAGTGGAACTTTGTGGTAGCTGCTAGCTCAGTCCTTATTTTAGGGGCTGATTTTCTTTGTGCTCACTGGCTCCTTGTTGATGTAGCTAACAGGCGTTTTATCGACGCTGTGTCTTTTGTGTCACTGCCTTGTGAGACGCGAGGAGCTGGGCCCCTTAATGCATGCTAACTTTTTAGCTTCGGGTAATGTGTTTCAGCGTTTATTGTCCGAGTTCCCCGTGTTGACTGTTCCTGATTTTGCAAACACGAACACAAAACATGGGGTTGAACATTATATTCCCACAACGGGCCCCCCGGTGTTCGCACGTGCACGCCGCCTCGATGCTACTAAGCTAGCAATAGCACAGGAAGAGTTTGCTAACATGGAGCGTTTAGGCATCGTGCAACGCTCAAACAGTCCGTGGGCCTCCCCCCTCCACATGGTGCCCAAGGCAGACGGCAAATGGCGACCATGTGGGGATTTCCGCCGCCTTAATAACATCACAGAGAACGATCGTTATCCCATCCCCCACATCCAGGATTTTTCAGTGCACCTGGCTGGGACCTCCATTTTTTCTAAAGTAGATTTAGTACGGGGGTACCACCAGGTTCCTGTGCATGTGGAGGATGTCCCTAAGACCGCTGTTATCACGCCTTTCGGCCTGTTTGAGTTTTTGCGCATGCCTTTTGGTCTTAAAGGTGCAGCACAAACATTTCAGCGGTTGATGGATTCAGTCCTAAGGGGTCTGTCTTTCGTATTTGTGTACCTGGATGACGTCCTGGTGGCTAGCAGCTCGGCTGAGCAGCACATGTCCCACCTCCGTGAGGTTTTTCAGCGCCTGGCAGCACATGGCCTGATTGTAAATACAGCGAAATGCCAGTTTGGACTGCCAGTCATTGACTTTTTGGGCCACCGCATTTCTGCAAGCGGTGCTGTGCCTTTACCAAACAAGGTGCAGGCGGTGTCCGATTTCCCACAGCCCCAGTCTGTTAAAGCGCTACAAGAATTTTTGGGAATGGTCAACTTCTATAACCGTTTCCTCCCCAGGGCAGCACAGCTGCTGCGTCCGCTCTATGGAGCGCTGAAAAAGAAAAAGCCCAACGACAGTGTTGACTGGACACCAGAACGCCTACAGGCATTTGGTGATGCTAAAGCTGCACTGGCCACTGCTGCCCTTTTGGCCCATCCATCCCCAGCGGCGCAAATAGCTTTAACAACCGACGCATCTGATGTTGCGGTGGGGGCTGTGTTAGAACAGCAGGTTTCCGGGGTTTGGCAGCCGCTTGCATTTTTCAGCCGTACGCTGCGGGACAACGAGCTTAAATACAGTGTTTTTGACAGAGAGTTGCTGGCGCTTTACCTGGCCACACGCCATTTCAGGTTTTTCCTGGAGGGCCGCCGGTTCACTGCATATGTTGACCACAAACCCTTGGTGTTTGCGATGTCAAAAATTTCTGACCCCTGGTCTGCTCGCCAGCAACGCCACCTCGCAGCGGTGTCTGAATTTACTACAGACATTCAGCATGTGGCTGGAAAATCCAACGTGGTGGCTGACTGTCTCTCCCGGGTGCTGATCTCTCCCGTATACGTTGGCATCGATTTTTCTGCTATGGCTGCGGACCAACGTGGCGACGCAGAAATACTCGAGCTCCAGTCCGGGCCCACAGGCCTCGAGTTGGAGGAACGGCAGGTGAATGACGGCGGTCCTCTCCTGCTCTGTGATGTTTCTACTGGCAGGCCCCGCCCCCTGGTTCCAGTTTCATGGCGACGCCGCGTTTTTGACTCCTTACATTCCCTTTCTCACCCAGGTGTTAGAGCCTCGGTGAAACTGGTCAGTGCAAAGTTTGTTTGGCCCGGTCTGCATAAAGCGGTTAAGGAGTGGACAGCAGCGTGTGTCCCATGCCAGCGTGCTAAGGTTAACAGACACACCAAAGCACCTTTAGAACCCTTCTCCACCCCAGGTCGGTGGTTTGATCATGTGCACGTAGACCTGGTAGGCCCTCTACCTCCATCACAAGGTTTTACTCATCTGCTGACTATGATAGACCGGACCACCAGGTGGCCAGAGGTGGTTCCTCTGACATCCACGACATCTGCAGTGGTGGCCCGGGCATTTTTGTCTACCTGGGTTACATCGGACAGGGGCCCGCAGTTTGTTTCTGAACTTTGGTCTACCATGGCCAAGGGTCTGGGGACTAACGTTCACAGGACCACCGCTTACAACCCCCAAGCTAATGGTTTGTGTGAACGGTTTCACAGGTCATTGAAAGCCGCACTTCGCGCTGCATTGACCGGTGACAACTGGATTGACCGTCTTCCCTGGGTTTTGTTGGGTTTACGTACCGCAACCAAAGAGGACCTGAGCTCTTCCCCGGCTGAACTGGTTTACGGTCAGCCTGTGCGCGTCCCTGGTGAGTTTTTACCTGAGGTACCCTCACCACAATTCGCCCCACCGTTGCTACATTTTTCACCTCAGGAGGCCCCTTTTCGTGTCCCCGGCCCGGTACACCATTGTTTACCGCAGTCGTTTGTCCCTAAGAGTCTGGAGTCCTCTAAATTTGTTTTTGTCAAACACAATGCACACAGGACACCACTACAGCCTTTGTATGATGGACCGTTTCGGGTTCTTCAACCAGGTCCGAAACACTTCCTTTTAGATTTAGGGGGTCGTACTGAGACTGTCTGTATCGATAGGCTTAAACCAGCTCATGTTGTGTCAGATGATCAGGTTGTTACGGCCCAGGCTCCTCGCAGGGGCAGACCTCCATCCACATTGCTAACGGACTGCGGTCCTTCTTCCAGAGACTCTCAACGTCCATTGGAGCCCGAATCTTCTGCAGACCCTCCTCGTAGCCCTCCGCTTCATCAGACTGGTTCTGCAGGGCCCAGGTTCAGCCGTTCTGGTCGTTTGATCAAACCTAAAATGCGGGACTAGGGATGGACCTTACTGGGTGTTCTGGGGGGGGCATGTGTGGTGGACCACTAGGGGGCTCTACTCACACCCAGTGGACCAAAGGTATTACAGGATGTTTTATTGTGAAAGGTCCTGAGGACCGGATGTGGTATTGGATATATAAGGCGGTGTTGGGTGTTTCCCGCCAGTTTAGTAGGAGTTGATTAAAAGTGAAGATCTACATCCCGTCTCCTATGTCGTCTCTTCACCGCCTCCTACACTGACCCACATTTCAGGGTTGACAGCGGTGACGCGTAACATGCGCGACGCATTCGGAGGTGCTACACATTTATGGATTTTTCCACTTTATTGGGCATAATTGGACTAATGCGACATATAGGGCGGTGCGACACTAGCAATCCCAGGGGAAAAAAAAAAACACAAGAACTGCCATGAGTTTGTCAAAATGACAATTCTTCCATTAGGTGTCTTGAGCCTGGGGGTAGAAATCTTTGTTTGTGGGTAAACATCCCCTCCTGAGAATCTTCTCCCAGCATATCTTCTCCAGTAGGTCAAAACAAAGGATCCTCATTTACATTCACCCCCCACAAATTAACCCCACATTCCAACAGCATTTTGCTTCTACAGAGAGTTGCTTTCACCAGAGAGACCCAGAGAGACTTATTGCTCTGTAGGTGGGGGGGAGGTTCTTACAAGCTTTGATCAAAAATAATGTTACACTGAATTTTATTTTTTTATTTTTTTTCATTCAACCTTTATTTAGTCAGGTAAATCTTATTGAGCCTCGAGGCCAATGAAACACATACATTAAACAATAAACAATAGAAAAGTAGCAAAAACATCCATCCATCCATCCATCCATCCATTTTCGTCCGCTTATCCGGGGTCGGGTTGCGTGGGTAGCAGCCTAAGTAGGGAGGCACACACTTCCCTCTTCCTCTCGATGTGGAGAAGCAGCGGCTCTACTCCGAGTCCCTCCCGGATGGCTGAGCTTCTCACCCTATCTCTAAGGGAGAGTCCAGCCACCCTGCGGAGAAAACTCATTTCAGCCGCTTGTATCCGAGATCTTGTTCTTTCGGTCATAACCCAAAGCTCATGACCATAGATGAGGGTGGGAACGTAGATCGATCGGTAAATTGAGAGCTTTGCCTTTTGACTCAGCTCTCTCTTCACCACGACAGACCGGTACAGCGCCCGCTTCACTGCGGACACTGCACCTATCCGCCTATCGATCTCACGCTCCAGTTTTCCCTCATTCGTGAACAAGATCCCGAGATACGTAAACTCCTCCACTTGGGGCAGGACCTCCTCCCCGACCCGGAGAGGGCATGCTACCTTTTTCCGGCTCAAGACCATGGCCTCGGATTTGGAGGAACTGATCCTCATCCCGGCCGTATCACACTCGGCTGCAAACCGCTCCAGTGAAAATTGTAAATCACGAACTGATGAAGCCAGTAGGACCACATCATCTGCAAAAAACAGAGAAGCGATTCTAAGGTCACCAAAACAAATCCTCTCAACACCTTGGCTGCGCCTAGAAATTCTGTCCATAAAAGTTATGAACAGAATCGGTGACAAAGGGCAACCTTGGCGGAGTCCAACTTTTACCGGAAACGAGCCTGACTTACTGCCGGCAATGCGGACCAAGCTATTTATATATATATATATATATATATATATATATATATATATATATATATATATATATATATATATATATATATATATACAGGTAGTCCCCG
>JBBPBX010063604.1:0-20481 GCA_038048925.1 Garcialebias charrua | reverse complement strand
GTGGAAAGAGATTGTGATAGATTTTACTGACATGGGTGTGGAAAATAGAGAGGCTGGAAAGAGATATTTACTCGTTTGCGTAGATCAATTCAGTAGATGGGTGGAGGCCTTTCCAACTAAAACTGAAAAGGCAAAGGAGGTGATAAAGTGGTTGACAAAGGAGTTGATCCCCAGATTTAGAGTTCCTTCAGTGATCAAATCAGATAATGGAACTCATTTTGCAAACAGGGAGTTAAAGGAAGTTGAGAAATTGTTTGGCATTCAACATAAGTTTGGGGCTGTTTTTCATCCTTCATCACAGGGTTTGGTTGAACGTGCTAACCGTACTCTTAAAGAGGGGTTGGCAAAGGTTTGTGCAGACACAAAATTGAAATGGCCTGATGCCCTACCTATAGTGCTGTTCAACTTAAGGTCAACTCCAAACACTACCCTGAATGTAAGCCCTCATGAGATACTTACAGGAAGGAAGATGCCATGTCCTTTCACCCATCCGTTGTCTTCAGAAAGTACTATGTTACAATTACAACATTATGACATATCAGAGTACTTGAAGAGGCTTAATAATACTGTAATGAGTATTTCTCAACAGATTCAATTGATCCAGACTGCAGAGGGAGAACAATGCTGTGCCCACGTGGATACAGGTGACTGGATTCTCAGAAAGGTAGCCCGTTTTAACTGGTCGCAACCTAAATGGGAGGGCCCTTATAAGGTGGCTGCTGTCACTTCTCACTGTGTTAAAATTTGGTTAACTGAAGAAAAACTCAGTACCTGGATTCATAAGACACACTGTGTTAAAAGCTCTGACCCTTCTCGCACTCTACAGCAGATACGAAAGGACTTGGCTGAGCTGAGTACATCTGAAGAGCTGAGCACTTCTGGAGAGCTGAGTGCATCTGGAGACCTGAGTGCATCTAAGGAACTGTGTGAACCATCTTTACAGAGTGACATTGCATCTCCACCGGTTCCAAGACCCCGATACAACTTGAGGAGAAAATCAGAACAGACTTAAAATAACATTACATAAAAAGGGGACATTGTTTGTTGTACATAATTGTTACAGGAAGAATGAATTTCCTAGCGGTGAGGTTAAGTGTGGTAACCACTCTGGGAATTATTTTGATTACAGGGCTCACTCTGTGGGTTGCATCGACAGCTAAGACAGGCTCCCCTGAAGTTGTTCACGACAATGTCAACAGATCTTGTGATGAGGACCCTAACTTCTTGCTCAGAAGAGGGGAAGATGGAACAGAGGTTGCAGATGTTCAGATTCAGGTACACCCAGACTCTGACATTAGCAGATCAAAGAGATCCATGATAGTTAATTTCCTACAGTTTAACTTCACAGTTGGGGTGACTGCATCTGTTAAATTTGACCTTTGCTCTGTGATGTACTGTGGTGCGAGGCAGGAGTCATTTATTTGGGCAGTGAAGTATATTTGTGTGACTTATGGGCATGACATGAATTGCGGGGACTGGAATAATGTGTTGTGTAATTCAGGGCCTGCTGATTGGGGTTACAGACCAGAAAAAGCGAGAAGAGGGAAGTATCCGTTACAGGAACGCTTGTCAATCATACAAGATCATACTAAAAGCACCAGGTGTCTAGCACAAAATACATGTAATTCTTTGATTTTGACTTTAAAGAATCCTCAGAGGCAGGATAGTGACACTTATATACTGGGAGTTCATGTTTCTGGCAAAGATCCAACGAGTCCGTTCAGGATAAATGTGGTTCAGAGGGAGGAAAGTCAGATTGAATCAGATCAAGAGGTGTCTTATATGACAGATGTGACATATGAAGAAAAGTTGGCTTTGGAGACAGGTTTCACACAGCAAAATTACTGGATAGAGTATGTTGAAAATGCAGCAGAACAAGTGAAGTATAAGGATTGCGTTGTTTGTGCGAAGGCCAGGCCAGCGTTATTAATGATGACATCACCTCTTTCAAATGATTCATGTTTTCACTGCATGTTGGAACTACATATGAAGGAAAATCCCTCTGATAGTTGCAAAGGTTTGGAGAAATATTTTCCCATGGCCCCAAGAGATGCAATCCCACCTGTTTTCACTCCAGTGAGAAACTCTTACACTTGTCTGGTTAGGAAAATTCAGGGAGGTACATCTGTAGGTGATATTGATTCAAGTTGGTGTAAGTTGAATGTGGATGTTTCAGCTTGGACAAACATGACGAGATTATCTGTAGCACGTGCAGATGTTTACTGGTTTTGTGGTGGAAGAACTTTGAGAAGTACGTTGTCTCCAAGATGGTCAGGAATCTGTACACTCGTTTCTTTAATTTCTCCAATTAAGATGGTGAATTTAACAGGACAGGATTTGGAAACTTTCAGGAGTAGTACACATGTGATTGGTGAGTTTGAGAGGAGAAGGCGTGACTTTGATCTGTATGTAGATTCTCCAGCATATATTAACGCAATCGGAGTCCCACAGGGAGTCCCGGATGAATACAAATTAGTTGATCCTATTGCAGCTGGTTTTGAGTCTATGATTCCATCTATTACTGTAAATAAAAACGTAGCCAGGATTAATTACATTCATTTTAATGTTCAAAGGCTGAATAATTTGACAAGAGATGCACTTGAGGGCGCACATCAGCAGTTAGCAACAACATCACTGATGGCATATCAAACGAGATTAGCTGTGGATTTTCTTTTGGCAGAGAGAGGTGGTGTCTGTTCCATGATTGGGCAAGAGTGTTGTACTTTCATCCCAAATAACACAAGTCCAGATGGTTCATTTACAAGAGCTCTGGATGGCTTGAAATCTCTGTCTGAGGAGCTAGCTGAAAGCTCTGGAGTTCAGAACCCTCTAAGTGAGTGGTTCATCTCTACTTTTGGAAGATGGAGAGCTGTTGTCGTCACAGCTGTGATTACAATATTCGCAGTTGTGGTTATGTTAATTTGTTGTGGATGCTGCTGCGTTCCTTGTGTGAGGCATTTTTGCTTAAAGTGCATCAGTAGGGCAGTGGATGATAGGTTTCCTAAGCTGCCTTCCTATCAGATGGCTGTACAGGCAGGAGAGGGCTTCCCCCTTACAGGTGTCTATGAGGAAGAAGATGAAGACGATGAAGATGAGATGGCCTGACTTGGCTAAAGCATAGTTCATATTCTTTGCTAAGGTTAACACATACCAGAAATGCACACACTGGAGCAGAGTATATGCAATGTTTTGAAGTTGTTAAGAGTTGATAAATCAAATTTTGGGAAATTTAAGGGTTTTTGAGAAAGTATTGAATTTATAAGGTCAAATTAAAGTCCAGTTGTTTTTTATTGAACGCCTTTTTAAAGGTATTGAATTTAACTTCATTATTCCTGCATATACCCTGTTGAGGCGTGATATTTGATAGGAGGGACAGTCCGCTTCATTTTATTGTTTTGTTTTTATTTTTATTTGTTTTATGGGTTTGTTTTTACATTTATTTTTGTTTTTTGTTTGTTTTTGTTTATTCTTTATTACTTTTCCTGTTTGTTTTGTTTATTTCTTATTACATTTATTTGTTGTTTTGTTTTGTTTATTTCTTATAACATTTATTTGTTGTTTTGTTTATTTATTTTTATTCTTTGTTTTTGGTTGATTTCTTTGTCTTTTGTTACATTTATTTCTTTATATTTGTTAGTTTTGTATTGCGTTTCCAGCATATAAGCTCTGACAGTTACCGTATATTTTCTTACGTAGTTTTGTTACCAATTAGTATTGACGCTTATTTTTATATAAGGGGTTTATATTCTGGGTGGGTAACTTAGATGTAATATTAATGCGGGTGGGAATGTTAGAGATTTCCATTGTGTATCCAGTTCTTAATTGCATACGCACATAGTACATATAGGGTTTTTGTTGACATGATGTTTGTCATGTCAAAAGGGGAATTGAAATATATGTATATCAGTATTACACCTGAATCACACATATTATGTGTTATGATTTATGTTCACTTAATTCCACCATATAATGTGAAAATATATTCAAGATGGAACCTTTATTTACGGGTTTTATTTTCAATAGGGAAGAGTTTTTCAGTTACACGCCTGCACAATACAACAGACATAACACTGGATGATTGACATATGAAGCTGATAGCTGATTGGCTGAGAGGCGGATCATGTACAGAGTAGGGGAAGTTCTAGGGCGGTTCCAAGGCGGTTCGGTTCCAGGATTGGTCCCATGAGGCGATGACGTCATCTGGAGGTATAAAACCGTGCTCCGCCTTCGAAGGTGGTGTGTGTGGACTTGTGCTCGGAGTGAGGTCTGTTAAATTGCTGTAAGGTTTATTCTTATTATGTACAATAAACCTGCATAAACTTGCACATTCGTTTCAGAGCCTTCCTTCAACTTTTGAACCGCAACAAACTCATCCCTGAAATTCTGACACAGAATCAAAAGTTTAGAGGGACAGACAGAGCGCAGGCTGCCGCATCGGCTCGAACGAGGGAAGTCCAGCTGATTCCACTGCAGCACACACTGGACATCCTTATATTTAAGGCTGATTTCAAAATGCAATTAAATTGAGTGTACTGTCTGCTCCATTGTCGTAATGTTGAGCCATTTTAAACAACAATGCTGCAGATAATACATGTTTTTATTGTGTTTATTCTGTGACATAGTTCACACTTGAACTTGTGATTCTGTGTCAGAATTTCAGGGATGAGTTAAAAACCATTAAGCAAAATAAGAAAGAGGAATGATTATATAATTGAAAGTTTTTATTGTTGTTTTGTAAATAGTTTTCTTAATCTGGAATGAATAAATAATCTAAAAAAAATGTTGTCCCGACTGGGAATCGAACCCGTGAGGTTTGGAGCGGCAAGCCGATGCATTACTAGTTGAGCTATCATGGTATGCTTGTACCACAAGGTCCACATTCCTTTTAAAGGATGGTGTCTGTAACGCAAAAGGTTTTGCGTTATCTCGCAATAGTTTTGCGTGCGCATGCAAACGTTTGCGTGCGCACGCAAAGAATTTTTTTTTTCCACGTCCCCTGGGGGGCTCCGTACCATACAACTCGATGTAAATGGGGTTTATGGAAAAAAATAGTCAATCAAAAATGTTTTACTGACAACTTACACAGTTTGCATACAAAGCACAAGTTTAATCCTGTTTTTTAGCGCTGCTCTACAATAAAGAAAAGTTACCAGGCCTCCCGCGCCATTTTCTAGTAGAACAATGTCTCCATGCACCTGCTTCGACTAAGCTAGCTCCTCTTTTAAACTCCGTTCCTCAGTTTAAAAATAGCGACAGCCTTGACTTGTGAAAATAAAAAAATGGACGTAGCATTCGTACAACAATGATGCGCTGCTCTATGATAAAGAAAAAAGTCACTAGGACCCCCGCGCCATTTTCTAGTTGAACAATGGCTCCATGCACCTGCTTCGACTGTACAGCTAGCTCCTCTTTTAAACTCCGTTCCTCAGTTTAAAAATAGTGAAAGCCCTGACTTGTGAAAATAAAAAAATGGAAGTAGAATGTACAAAACTGATTTTTTTTCTGCTGTTATGAAATAAACATATTTTTGTCTTCGTGTTTTTTCATCTTGAAGGGGTTTTAAAAGGATGCAGCTTGTGTCTGTCCTGCAGGCTTAGTGACTGCTCTATTTTTGGATCTAAGGGTGTGTGGATTTATAGTTTTGTGTGAGCTGCTTTGGGGCATATATAGGACATGATTGCATGGACATTTGTGAAACAGTTAATAACTTGATTATAAAGCACTTGTGTATTAATTATATAACAGTTGTGTATTAGTTTCAATCAGGTTAACATATAGAACTGTGTATTATCCTTCACTCTCAAAAACGCAAAGTCTGCAAGCTGAAACAAGCAATGGAATTTCCTGACAGAAGCTTTCTGACAGTTGGGGAAGGGCAACGTCTTAAAGCAGAACTTCTATTATTAAGGTGAGAGCAGGCAAATGCCCAAATAAGAGCATAAAGCAGAACTTCTATTATTAAGGTGAGAGCAGGCAATGCCCAAATAAGAGCATAAAGCAGAACTTCTATTATTAAATTGAGGGCAGGCAACGCCCAGAGAAGGGTATAAAAATATGATTTTTCCTCCTCCACGCCAGTCAACGCAGCCAGCCCTACGAGAAGAACAACTATATTCAGAATAAATCAGGTTGTATATGGGGTCTCTCTTGAAATGCCATTTCAATGTGTTTTCTCTCTCTTTTTCTCTCTCTCCTTCTTCTGTCTCCCTATCTCTCTCACTCACTCTCTGTCCAATTATTTTAATCAAATATAATGATTTTTTGAAATAGAACAAATGTATTCTGTGACTTTTTAAACTTATGATTAATTAAACTGGTTTTTGGAACTTTAAATTACGTGTGTTTTGTCGTGTTTTCAATGTATCTCTCCTTTTTCTGATCCAAAGTGAACCAAACAACGAATTTGGGGCGAGATAAGAATCAAAGCCAACATTTGGAGGTCCTACCGAGATGGTTGCACGCGCGGACAGGAAGGGGCAGAGGAGTCCAGAACACTGACTACGGACCGGTCACCTCAATAAAAAAGGTAAGCAGATTCCAGTTTAAACGAAATCTGTGATTGGAAATTTTATAGGCAAATTTCACTCAGTGTGTTTGGACTCCAGGGTTAATACGTGTAAAAAGAAAGAAAAAAAAGAACGTTACAATTAAAAGTAGAATTATAAGTTTCCAGCCAAGACTCCAGATCCCAGAGTAAAAACACGCAGTGGTCGCGCCACCAGGAGGTCCGACGGGTCCACCTGGTTGAGGGGGAGTGGGGTCTTAGAATAAATATTTGCCTCACTCCTGTAACCCTAGACTGAGTTACTGTATCTCGTTAGGTTTTGTGGCTAACTATAAAACAGTGTCAATTAAATCTACTTATAATTTGATTTAGGATAAGTAGAGGCGGGATCTGGTGAGGTAGTGTATTTGTATATTACCATGCGTAAATACGTTATAATACACTAGGAATAAATGAATTGAAAAAATCAAACCCACAAACAAATAAAATAAATGAAGTGTGGGACTGAGTGAGAAATTGAGGAAAACGCGCTGACTTTCGCTGATAAAATAACTCGATAAGGGTTCCAAATCTGGACCAGTTAAAAATAGAATAAAATTAGTAGCAGAATACTAAATCTTTTTTATGTTCTAAACCAGTGAGGGTACGGGCACTGTGAGGAGTCAACACACGTCAAACCAATCCTATGTTACACTCAAAAGGTTCTAAAAAAAAAAAATATTTTTTATTGCTGAAGTTTCTCGCGTCAGAGCTCCGCGTGCCTGTTGGGCTGGTCTGTTTATCTGTTGTCTGTCCTGTGAGTTATAATGCCAGCGTGAGCTGGTCAGTCTTATGTGTTGTAAATCTTGTTGAATTATATGGCCAGCGTGTATGTGTGGAAGAGGAAGAAAAAAAAAAAAAGAGTTCCGGCTGAGTCCTGGTTCCTGTAACAATAAAGATTATTAGCTGTGTGGTGGATACGTGTTTTACTGTGAGAATGAGCAAAGACATACAAACTGAAATGGAGGGAAATTTTAGTCAGAAGTGCGGGAGCACCTTATTTAAACCCATAGAAGAACAAAAAAAGATCATAACACAGGCAATAACCATATCAGTGCACGACAGAAAACAGGAAAAACAGCTCTTAAAAAAATTAGAGGAATTAACTGACAAGACAGGCAAAAGTAACGTGGTGAGTTTAATATAGGAAAAAATAAGGAAGTGTAAAGAAGAAACAGAGGAGTTTGAAAAGCAAAAGAAAGAGGCCAATGCTTTACAAAAAGGGAAATATAGAAAATTGTTGACTGCATCAGACAGCAGTTGCAAAGAGTGGTTTAAACTGGTTTTAATAGCACAAGGAGTGTTACATTTACTGACTATGGAGAAGAGTGAAAAAACAGGAAGTCTTGAGCCTCCACCCTATAACAGTACCTCACCAGCACCATTGGTAAAAAGCATGTACCCAATATATCATGTAGAAGGGGGCGTAGTAAAGATAGAAGAAGCTCCTTCCACCTTGGAGCGAGAGAATTCCATGACATCAGAGAGTCTGGTTACTAAGAATGAGGCGGGATCAGTGAGTGCATCAGATTTCAGAGACTTTATGAACACACATGGGTCCCAAAAGGCAGCTGCCAGCTCAATATCTATAACCCCTCCTCCCTTCTCTCCAATAACCCCCCCAAGGTCACAGGCGTCGTTTTACCACCCAGTGGCCCCAGGGCCCCTCTCGCTCACTTTAAGTGAGACATCAGGGCAGGGATATGTTCCTCCTGACGCTCCTGGGTGGGGAAACAGGCCTGAATTAACTGACAGGATGTTAAATCTGACACCCCACAACACATCAAGGCCCAGGAACCCCCCCTTGGCCGAAGGCCCTCTTCGGATCACTTCAGAGGTTATAACCTCTCTTCCTCTTCCATCCAATCGGATGGAAAACACCAGTACACCACTTCCTGTAACATTACACCCCAGTACATCCAGTCTTATGGAGCACGAGGAGACGCAAGGGTTTGAAAATTGTCCTCTTTCCAGCAGCAGCTATCCCTTGTTCCAAGCAGGTACACAAGTCAGGTACAAACCTTTTGCTTTGGGAGACATTCAGGCCTTGGTGGAGAAATTGCCCCCCCTAACAGAGGGGGGCAGCAAATGGTTGAACTCAGTGGACAGCCTCACTAAAGGGATCACATTGGCAGTAGGGGATGTGAGAGCTTTGTTGGGAAGATGTGTAACATCCACTAGGATGGATGAATTGGAACGGGCAGCAGGTTGGAATCGCACAGTTCTCGACTCAGAACCCATGACAAATCACTTAAATAGGTTCGCAGGAGCCCTTAGGGAGGCTTACCCGCTCCCAGAGGGTTCAGGGGTGCCTAAGTTTCATTGGAAACCTGGACAGAACCCCACAGTTTATTTAGATCAGTGTAAGCAAGAATGGCATGATAGAACTCACTGCCACGGACAAGGTGCGGGGCAGAGATATTTCTTTAGACAAGCTATCCTTGATGGTGTTCCAGCAGCTGTCAGTAAAGCAATAAAAGCAAACCCTGACCTTCCCACTGCTGATGCAGAGAAATGGGAACGTCACTTAATTCATCATCTGCAGGAAGCAGCAGATGAGGAGGTAAAAAGTTCAGCTGATTTAAAAGACATGCAAACTCAGCTGCTGAAATTACAACTAAAGCAAGCTAGAGATGTGGTGCAATCAAAGAAAGAGGCCAAACAGATGGTTGCTGGGAAGGAAGGTGTGTTTACCACCCCACAGCAGCACACGGCACCCCAGCCATATTATAATAACTCATCTCAGGGTCCGGTCAGGGGGCAGTGGAGGAGAGGAGGAAGAGCTCGGGGCAGGGGCTATAGCCGAGGTAACCTGCAGGGAAACAGAGCACAAGATGTCTGCCATTTTTGTCTGAAGCCAGGACATTGGGCCCGTGACTGTTTTCACAAACAAGCACAGTCACAGAGGGAAGGACGCCTTCACTCAGCTCCCAACTCACAGATGGCTCCAGCTGGCCAGCACCCGGCTCCACAAAGAGAGTGGGCCCATGGCTCAGGGTCCAGCTCTTCATACCAGCAATGACACACCCCACAGAGAAACCAGTCCATAGGGGGAGGTGCAGACCCTATGATACGGATGAAAGTCATGAACAAGGACTTGTCCTTCTTGGTGGACACAGGTGCCACATACTCCACGTTGAATGACCTGGACTTTTCTGAACACGCCACATCTGACACGGTGTCAGTGGTAGGCTTCTCTGGGGTGCAACAAAAACTGCATTTAACTGAACCTCTCCTAATCACAGCAGGACCGCAGTCTTTGACTCATCCTTTTGTTTTGTCTAAGGATGTACCAGTAAACCTGCTGGGTAGAGACTTGTTGAAAAAGATGGGGGCGACCATTTTGTGTGAACCAACTGGGCTGAAGGTCACTCTGCCCAATGGGACTTGTTGGACTTGTTCACAATCATCTTCCTCTCCAGCCTCACAATGTCTGCTTAAACCAACGCAGGAGGAGGTCGCTGACATCTACTGGGCTTTGCTACGCCCTGAAACAACACAGCAACTGGGCATCTACTCTGCGTACTTGTCTTGGAAGCCATGGCTTGATGCTCTGCGACCCTATGTTCCCCCTCCAGATCCTTTACATCTGACACTCTTTTATGACCGTGACTCTGATGACTGTTTTAGAGAGCATTTTGCCTCTACTTTGCAAGATACTGAGTGGGTTTTGACCTCAGATAAGATCATTGTAGGTCCTCAGGGGGTGGCCTCACATGTCACCCTATCACCATCTCAACTTGAATGGTATAGGATGTCATCTGAAGCAGCACCACATGTCTCACTTGCTCTTTCACCTTCACACCAGGCTAAGGATTTAGGACCCATGGTAAAAACAGTCATGGATGCCCTAGATTGGTGTCCCACACAGCTTCCATCAGTTGCTTTTTCACCATCAACAGATTGCTATATTATTGATGTTTCAGCTCAGGATTTGGGTAAATTAGATCATGAACTTATTTCAAGAGAACATGGCAGGGAAAAGACTGATCACACAGAGGTCCCTGCCATGCTTGATACGCTCCCACAATCCCTTTGGTCTCAAGGTCCAGAGGATGTGGGATTAGTAAACTGCGATCCCATCACTTTTGAACTTCTCTCCACTGAGCCAATATGGTTGTATCAATACTCACATAAGCCAGAAGCCGCAGAGGGGCTGAGCAATACGGTTTGGGGGTTGCTAAATGCAGGAGTATTAGAACCGTCTAATTCACAGTGGAATACTCCCATTTTGCCAGTCGAGAAAGCAGGTACAGGAAAGTACAGAATGGTGCATGACCTTAGGTCAATTAATGCAATCCTTAAGACTCCCACCTGCCCTGTTCCAAATCCATACGTGGCGTTAACAAACTTGAATCCAAAACAGAAATGGTTCACTTGCATTGACTTGGCCAATGCCTTCTTTTGTCTCCCTTTGTCAAATGATGTACGAGACATTTTCTCTTTCACTTTTAATGGCCAACAGTACCGATACACGCGTCTCCCTCAGGGGCTTGCATTGTCCCCTGGAATATTCAATCAGGTACTAAAAGACCTGTTGGTTCAACTTCCTCTTCCTGAAGGCACCACTTTGCTTCAATATGTGGACGATTTATTGATAGCATCAGAATCACCTGAAGACTGTCTCAAAGCCACCCATGACATTCTTCTTCTTCTTCATGATGCGGGTTTCAAAGTGAGCAAAACAAAACTTCAAGCCGTCCGCACCCAGGTATCCTTCTTGGGACGGTTAGTCTCAGCTCGAGGAACAACGCTTTCTCCTGAGCACAGAGTTTCCATTTTGAATCACCCAAAGCCTAGCACGGTACAGGAAATGTTGTCTTTTCTGGGGTTGACAGGGTATAGCAGACATTATATACCTGATTACAGTGAACTCACTACTTCTCTTCGAAACATGGTTAAGGAACAGGGGATGAGAAAATTAAAGTCCAAGCTCGTTTGGAGCCTTGAAGCTGAACAGTCTTTCATAACTCTCAAACAACTTTTGACTCGGGCTACTGATTTAGCCCTACCTGATTACACCTCACCTTTTTACCTTGATGTTTCTGAAGCAAAAAACACCATTAATGGCATTTTGTTTCAGAAAAAGGGGGGGAATAGACAGATACTGATGTACACCAGCATTCTTCTGGATAGTACTGAAAAACGTCATCCACCATGTACACAAATGGCAGCAGGATTGAGTAAAATTGTCGCTAAAACAGCACATATAGTGATGGGCCATCCACTGCACATTTTAACATCACATAATGTCGTGGCCTATGTGAACTCCGAACTCTTCACAATGACTTCATTGAAACAAAGACGCATGAGTAACATTTTGGCAGCACCAAATTTATCATTTTCACATGAAGGTGTAAACATGGCTGACGGAATGAATACAACACACACGCACGATTGTGTTCAAAAGGTCTATATGGAAGAAAAAATCAGGTCCGACCTAGAAACAGAACATATACCACATTCAGAAGTACTCTACACGGACGGGTGCTGCTTTAGAATGGAGGATGGGTCTTTGAAGTCAGGGTTCGCAGTGGTTAGACAAAATGAAGATGCATTCGAGGTGGTAGAATCTGGACAGTTGATGGGAAAACAGTCAGCTCAAAAAGCCGAAATTCAAGCGGTAGTTGCAGCATTAAAATTAGGCACAGGAAAAGAAATCACAGTATACACAGACTCAGCATACGCTTATGGAGTTGTTCATGTACAATTACCCCAATGGAAAAGAGCAGGGTTTTTGACAGCAGGAAATAAACCCATAAAACATGAAGAACTCATAAAAGAGTTAGCTGATAGTCTGATGCTTCCAAGGAAAGTGGCAGTAGTGAAATGCAAAGGTCATGATGTAACACAGTCAGATACTGCTGAAGGTAATAGGCAGGCAGACAGAGCAGCTAAAGTGGCAGCTGGCTATTTAGCAAGAGTTCAGATGGTGACAGTGGAAGAAGAATGTCAGTGGAACAGTCGTTGGAGCCAAACAGAAATCACAAAGGCACAGAATGAGGCGTCTCCTGAAGAGAGATCTGTTTGGAAAAACAAGGGAGGAAAAAAGAATGAACAGAGCGGGTTGTGGACAGGACCCAATGAAAAGTGGATCCTGCCCATGACTCTGAAACCATTAGTTTTTCAGGAAGCACACGGTCTGGCTCATGTGGGCGGCGGACAGATGGCCAGGAATCTTCAGCAATGGTGGCATCCACACATGAAAGACATGATAACTGAACACATAGGAACCTGTAAAGTTTGTTTACAATACAACATCCGACCTACTGTAAAACCAGAACAAGGGATATTTCCCTTCCTGTTCAGACCAGGACAGGAAGTGATCATAGATTACACAGACATGATTGAAACCATTAAGGGGTACAGATATGTGTTGATGTGTGTCGACGCCCTCACAGGATGGCCTGAAGCCATACCTGCAAGAAAAGAAGACAGTAAAACAGTCATAAAGTTCCTGATAAACCATTACATTCCTAGACATGGGTTTCCCGAAAAAATCAGATCTGATAATGGTACACATTTTAAAAACGCAGACCTGCAGGCTGTGGAAAAAATGTTAGGATTAAAGCACGCCTTCGGGACCGTGTACCATCCCCAGTCCCAAGGCAAGGTCGAAAGGATGAATCAGAACATAAAACAAAAATTGAGCAAAATCTGTGCACAGACCAAATTAAACTGGGTTGACGCTCTGCCAATTGCATTAATGATTGTAAGAACTTCTGTTAATAATGGCACTGGTTTCTCTCCCTATGAGTTAACTACAGGTCGACCTTTCCCTGGACCGAATGCTTGTTCTCTGCCCAACGAGGGGGACCGAAAGATGGACCATAAGGTATACTTTGATGAGTTAAAAGCTTTGGTAACCAACTTTACTCAGCAGGTACACGAGAAAAGGGGTCCACCAGGAGACCCTGACCTACCCACAGCTGAGTGGGTGCTGCTGAGGGTCGTTAAGAGAAAGTGGGCGGAGCCTCGCTGGGCAGGTCCTTTCCAAGTGACCGAGAGAACCTCACATGCGGTCAGGCTGAGAGGAAAGGGGGAGGTCTGGTACCATTGGAGTCAGTGTGCTCCAGCCCGTGAACCAGGAAGGAGCTAAGAGGATCGAGCGGGACAACAAGAGGAGCTTGCATTCGAACTCTTGTGCCTTGATAGACGAAAGTAGCCGAGTAAAGTTGCGTGCGAGGCTCAGAAGGACTCTGTTTAATGGGGCCACTCGGTGCTGGAACATGCACACATAGAACAGACACCTAAAACGATAAAAACATTACATATTAGAGTCTCACATTACACGAAGAAAACTCGGGGACATAGGAGGACATCCCCGAGCAACCCAGGGGAATGCCCCTGAGTACGTGTGGCACATTCAAAAAGTATATTAATGTTTCTGTGATGGTGATATAAATCTGGTGTTCTTTCTCTATTTTTGTGTGTTCAAGGGAGACAACTGCCTTGCTGCTGGAGGAGGAACTTGGAACTTAAGGTTCATAATTCTGCAATATTCTAAAGCGCTTACTATTATTATCGTTCATAGTTTGCATATATTTCCTTATATTCTACAATTTGCATATTAATAAATTGATTCAAAATGTGGTGGCCAGACAAGAGGGTCACTATGGTAGTTGGAATAAGTGGAATAAGTATGGTAATTTTGATTGTCCTCCTAGAACATTTCTGCGTAATCCCTGGGAAAGATGTTTGCGAAGTTTATAGACATAAGAGAGAGTATGGCGCGCACCAAAAAATCCTCAAACTAGAGTATATCGCAAACCAGACTACCACTTTCACGTTCGATTTATGCGATGTAATTGATTGTGCAGGCCAGAATATTTCATTCAGGCATGCAGATATATACATGTGTCAGTGTCCACCTACGGCTTTACAATGCCCACAGAGCTGCACTTGGGGGGAAATTGTACTATGTGCTGGCCAAAATGTCCAATGTAGCGGGGATAAGGTAGTTTTACAACAAGGGTCCTGGGTATTTTCCCAGCCTAAGTCGGATCGGCCAGGATTTCGCCAGTTTTGGACTAGCAAGTTCACTCTCCAGAGGGATTTCTCCCTCACCCAGAATCCGGTTTCCCTGTCTATTAAAGCGGTGTCCACTTTTGAAATGGACGAACATCCGTTCAATTTTCATGTTATGAGAGTGATAGTGAACTCCTATCCACCAAAATATGGATCATTACGAATTGAAATGGTAAACACTATCAGCTCTCTAGGTAACTCTTCTTTCCCCCCTGTGACCCCGCACCAAACTTCAGACATAATTACCACCGATTACACAAAGTTGACTCCGGTCGAGGTAATCGCAATGTCTACCGGATACCATGACAATAATATATGGTTGGCATGGTTATCGGAGGCGGCAAAGCAGGCCTCGTTGTCTGAATGCGTGGCATGCGCCGTAGCACGCCCGCTGTTGTACACTGAGCCGGCTCCCTTGTTCCCAGAGGATACATGGGGGTTTGCTTGCATGCTAAACTTGACCAGAACGCAGATGCATGCTAATTGTACAACCTTAAGTGAAGTGTTTCCCTTAGCCGGGAATCACACCAAAGCTGGCCCGTTCCATGCTACAAAACGCAATGATTACTTCTGTTTTAATTTCACGAGTCCAAATGCCAAAATAAATGTGGGCATGATTGACCCAAGCTGGTGCAATCAGACGAGGTTAGCGAGCACAGAAAAAGGGGATAGAAAAGTGATTGGCCCTCTTGTTAGATCGGGCTTATACTACTATTGTGGGGAAAGGAGATTACTCACTCGTATCTTGGACAACACCATTGGACTTTGTGCCATGGTACGATTGGCGGCTCCTCTGGCTCTGATTGGTCCCAGATTGGAGATCCTGAACGGAACTGATCTCTCTCAAAATAGGAGAAGGAGATCTGCTAATTTTGATCCAACCGTCGGCTCACCTACTTATATTGACTCTATAGGCATTCCGTGGGGTGTGCCAAATGAATACAAATTGGCTGATCAGGTGGCAGCTGGGTTTGAGAGCTTTCCTATCATTTCAGCAGTGTTTCCTGTTACTCCCAATAAAAATGTAGACAGGATAAATTATGTGCATTATAATGTTATGCGACTGTCCAATCTCACCAGAGACGCGGTAGAAGGTCTGGCCGAACAACTGGCGCCGACTTCCCTGATGGCAGTTCAGAACAGGATGGCGTTGGATATGATTTTGGCGGAACGGGGAGGTGTTTGTAGTATGTTTGGTGACCTTTGCTGTACATTTATTCCAAACAACACTGCTCCAGATGGCAAAGTCACAAGAGCCCTAGAAGGCCTTAGAACCCTCTCAGATGAAATGAAAAGTCATTCGGGTCTGGACGACCCACTGGACAATTGGCTGATAAAGATCTTCGGTCCCTGGAAACAGGTGTTTGTATCTATAATGGTATCATTGGCTATTTTCTTAGGCATACTTATAACTTGCGGGTGCTACTACGTGCCTTGTTTAAGGTCTTTGACGGTAAGACTCATCACGTCCACTCTGGAAAAAAGGGATCCTAAAGTGATGCGACAACTGTTTTTGTTAAAAAACTATAACTTGGAGGATTTTGAAAAAAACTGATTAAATATTGTGTATATATGCGTTTAGCTGCGTTATTAGATGTGTGATTTTATTTCTTTTTGGGATGGACCTCAGATAATGAGGTCCAAAGGGGGTTTTGTTATGAAATAAAATACTTTATCTTTGTGTTTTCATTTATTTTGAAGGAGCTTTCACACGGTGTTCAAAATGATCAGTTTCTCTTATAGAATGGTAAGGGTTTCCTGAGGGGAGACAGGATGTGAGCATGTACTCATGTGAGGTTCTGGTTCTGTTTGTTTGGATCAGTTCGGGCTTGGAGGAGAAAGAGAACAACTGGCGCCTGTCTGTCTGACAGTTTTATGACTTTGCAGATATATGACTGGCAAGGAGTCACTGACCTCTTTGTTCTATGTGGCTGTTTAGCCACCCTTCCCCCTTGTTAGCTCTCATGTGAGCTGGAAAAAGGAAAAAGGTGTCCATCTCTGAAAACTATGTCCACCTCTGAAAACTGCTCCTTTTTGGGGGATAAATAAGTGTGGATATATAAGTGTGTAAAGCCACTTGAAGGCGTAGAGGACATGATTGCATAAACATTAGTAAAACAATTAATACCTTGATCATAAAGCACTTGTGCATTAATTATATAATAGTTGTGTGTTAGTTTCAATCAGATTAAAAGTAGAACTGTGTAAGGTCAGCCTGTATAAATAAAGGTTGAATGAATGAATGAATATTATCCTTCACTCTCAAACCAAAAAAAAGGGGTTCTGCAGACTGAAAAAAGCAAATGGTATTTCCTGCTTCACACCATGATAGAGGCCTCTATCAGTTAAGGGGGAGGAAAAATATCCCATCAGAGAACAAAGAAGGGCCTCTGTGATTGGTGGAAAACAGGAAATACCCTGCAGTAGTATAAAAAACATGAGTATCCTCCTCCAGCCAGAAACGCAGAGAAGCCCGGGGAGAAGACAACTGGATTCAGACTAATCAGGTTGTATACATGGGGTCTCCCTTGAAACACATTCAATGTCTTTTCTTCCCCCCTCTCTCCCCACTTGCTCCCTGGTTCTCTTTTGAACAAATGTAATGGCAATTAGAAATAGAACAAATGTATTCTGTGACTTTTTAAACTTATGATTAATTAAACTGGTTTTTGGAACTTTAAATTACGTGCGTTTGTCGTATTTTCAGTGTATTTCTCCTTTCTGATCTAAAGTGAACCAAATAACGAATTCTGGGGTGAATAAGAATCAAAGCCAACAACACCCAAGTATTTGTAGCTGGAGACCACCTCCACAGCAGATCCACCTATGTTCAGTGGGGCATGGGTGTGTTTGTTCCTTCTGAAGTCCACAATCATCTCCTTTGTCTTCTTCACATTCATGTGAAGATTATTCTCTTTGCACCAGCTCTCCAGGTGTTCCACCTCCTGTCTGTAGCTGGACTCATCATTGTTTGTGATGCATCCCACCACCGCTGTATCATCTGCAAACTTAACAATATGACAGCCTGGATGTGTGGCTGTACAATCATATGTGAGCAGAGTGAACAGAAGAGGGCTCAGCACACATCCTTGAGGAGAGCCAGTGCTGAGGGTAATGGTGGAGGAGGAGAAGTTGTGGATCTTCACGGACTGTGGTCTGTTTGTTAAGAAGTCTAAGACCCAGTTACAAATGGAGGGGCTTAGTCCAAGTGTGGATAGTTTGTCTATCAGAGTTTGGGGGATCATGGTGTTGAAGGCAGATGTGAAGTCCACAAAGAGCATGCGCACGTATGAGTCCTTCTGATCCAGGTGGGTGAGAGCAGTGTGGACAAAAGAGGAGATGGCGTCCTCTGTTGATCGGTTCTCGCAGTACGCATATTGATGAGGGTCCTCGTTGATGTTGACGGTTGTCTTGATGTGGGACATCAAGTACAAATAAACAGACAAAAATGTACTCTAGTGTAAGTAGAAGTACCACATTAATGTTTTTACTTAAGTAAAAGTAAATAAGTATTTGCTTTTAAAAATACTTAAAGTATTAAAGTAAAAGTACTTGCTGACTGTATTACCTAACACAATGGCCTACAGTATCATTAAGTGTGCGTACTGTATGTATATTTTCTGTAATACTTTAAAAGTGTTGTTCCAGTTTAAAGAACAATGCTGCAGATAGTGCATGAATTAAAACCAGTAAAAACATTGAAGTAAAAGTTGTCTGATGAAAAAAGGAGCATTAGACCTAACAAAGGAATAGACATTGATCACTTCAACTCCAGTTTGTCATCAAGTCTGATTAAAATACTGTCTAGTCAACCTTGTAATGGGTCAATAGTGAACAATATTTTAACTTCCTGACACCATTTGCAAAACTTGGACCCAAGAGTTGAGTCATTTGGAAACATCTAGTGTCTCCTAATGTCCCATGAACTGACACATTTTAATATTGCAGCAAGAATTTATTGTTCAAGTTCATAATAATTTTTTTTTTTTTCCAGTCTGTCTCTTTTGGGAGAGAGAATCTGTCCTGCTGTACTGAATAGTCTTTCAATAATCTTTCAATTTTTTTTAATAAGGCCATGGGTGGTGCATATCTTCTGGCTGATTCTCCACGGTGGAATCCATTGTGGGTGTGTTGGCGATGCTGTGGGTGGCCCCAGCTCAGTGAACTGGTCCCAGGACCAAGATGGAAACGAGGACTGGAAACACAACAAAAAACAAGGTAAGTGTCTCTCAAAGTACTGTACTCACAAACTGGCTAGAAGCATAAATACCATGAGTAGGCATCAATGCTCCAGCGAAGAGGAGGACTTGACTGCAGCCTTGAGTATAGGTGGAGCTCATCAGGTGGATCACAGTAAAATAGATAATTTTTCTTCCCCATAAATCAGTTATTTAAAATCTAATCTGCAATCATTCCTCCTTGTTAGACTTCAGTTGACCTGTTTAAGTTGGGCCCAAATTGCACTCTGCGGATGTTGGATGTTGTCTATCATGGTGTACTAAGATTCATAACTGGTTGTGATTATCGTACCCACCACTGCACCCTGTATTCACTGGTTAACTGGACATCATTAACCTCACGCAGACTCTTCCACTGGTACATTTTCATCTTTAAATCACTTCTTGGTCTGCTGCCCTCATACATCTCCTCCTACATGTCTTTGCGTGAGTGCAGCTACAGTGTGCGCTCTCAGGACATGATTACCTGCAGTGTTCCGTCAGTGAGGACTGAACTTGGAAAAAGGGCCTTCTCCTACTCCGCTCCTGCTTCATGGAATATCTTACAAAAAGATCTGAAGCTCTCGACCTTGACTTCTCTAAATGGTTTTCAGAATCTGTTGGAATCCTGGCAAAAACCAATGCAGATTTGTTCCTGTCTTTGATTTTATACGTCTACCTTATAATGTTTTGCTAGTTTTTTGATACTTTGTTAAAAAAAAAAAAAAAAAAATTTTTTTTTTTTTTCTCTCTTTTGTTTTCTATTGTTTATTGTTTGTTTGTTTATTGTTTAAGGAAATTCTACCACTGCTGTTCATTGTTCTTTAGTTTTAGCAGGTCGCTTTCGTAAATGAGCCCATGAGGTTCAAAAGATTTACCTGACTAAATAAAGGTTGAATGAATGAATGAAAAAAATTTATTATTATCTTTTGATTAATTTTTCATTGAAATTTTATTCTTTGTTAATTTATTTTTGGAACTATTAAATTGAATTATTTGGTGGATTTTTGAACACCTTTGTCCTTATTTAAGTCTGGACCCTCACAATTCTATTTATATTATGAACTTGTATTACTGCGTGAGATCGATAGGCGGATAGGTGCAGCATCCGCAGTGAAGCGGGCGCTGCACCGGTCTGTCGTGGTGAAGAGAGAGCTGAGTCGAAAGGCAAAGCTCTCAATTTACCGATCGATCTACGTTCCTACCCTCATCTATGGTCATGAGCTTTGGGTTGTGACCGAAAGAACGAGATCTCGGATACAAGCGGCTGAAATGAGTTTTCTCCGCAGGGTGTCTGGACTCTCCCTTAGAGAAAGGGTGAGAAGCTCAGTCATCCGGGAGGGACTCGGAGTAGGGGTTGAACGAGTACACAATTTTTAACCTCGACATTAACATAAAAAAACTCGAACGACGCTCGAGTAGCCGATGACGTCACAGTGTCTTATGATGCAAAATAAATAAATAAATATAAATGCATAAAAACCGTCTTTACAAAAAGAAAAAAAAGACCAACAAAACATTGGGAGCATTTATTATGCTCCTATCATTTATCATACTGCAGATAAGTCACAGGAAAAACAAAACTATTAGTTATTATTATTAATATTAAAAGTGAAAGTATACCGTGCGGCGCTGAAACCGAAACTGAAAAACAAATGGGGCAACACCGCACCACAGCCTGAAGTGCTGTGC
>JBBPBX010063603.1:0-20481 GCA_038048925.1 Garcialebias charrua | reverse complement strand
GTCTATTTTCTGGTAGACCAACATAAGTTGAAGTCTCGCGTGAAATTACATTTCTGGCTAATCACATAACAGATTTATTGATTTATTCTGAAAAAGTTGAGACCCCGTGAATTGGTGGCATGTTTGTGCAGATAAAAGTCTGCTCAGACCTGCGCATCCAAACTATAGGTAAGTCAGTAAACTGACCTCGTGTTTGATTACACAAACGGCCTATAGATTTGTTACAGTTGAATATAGTATTTTATATTCATGTATAAAGCTCATAAAAAGTATTACCCCCAAATATTCAATTAATTGTTTAAAAAAGAGCCATTATAACCTTAAGAGAATGTAAATGTTTGTAAAACCTTAATTTAGAACTATTTGAAGGAGCTGTGTTGTAATTCAGAGAACAGGATTGTGGAATTGTCTTGATATCACCATAAACATTTATAAAACAGTTTATATGTTTAAAAAGATGATTAAGTTAAAATTGTTAGAAAAGTATGGTGCCATGTGAAGAATGCCTAATGTACCCTGATGCATGCTCAATAATCAGGTAGAAAAATCCAAAAAAGCTAAGTCTGGTCCTCTGGACATTCAAAAAACAAAACAAAACAAAGCAAAAAAAACTGTAGAAACGTTTCGTCTTTCGTCCGAAAGACTTCCTCAGTCTGAGAAGCTGAGTTCAGCTCAGTCTTATAAATAGCACCCTCCCACAGTGGATCAACCAGTTGGCTGATGACAGCCGAAACCAGCTGCTCACATGATCAAGGAGGACCATCAGCCTGACGATGGATCGTTAACACCCTGATGGTTGTTTGCTATTCACAGAGGGCTGAGTGATACTAGCAATAACAGCATTGTAAGTGGGGGACAGTTGAACCCGGAGGCCTCCACCTCTGTTTAATGATGGACGGTTTCTTTTCACAAAGATGGCCTCCTTTACTCCTCTCTCAAACCATTGTTCCTCTCTATCAAGGATGTGAACATCTTCATCCCTGAAAGAGTGACCGCTGGCCTGGAGATGAGTGTAGACTGCAGAGTCCTGACCTGATGATGTTGATCTTCTGTGCTGGGCCATCCTTTTGGCCAGTGGCTGTTTAGTTTCCCCGATATAAGACTGATCACAGCCCTCCTGACACTGAACAGCATACACAATATTACTCTGTTTGTGCCGGGGGACTGGATCTTTGGGATGAACCAGTCTTTGTCGTAATGTATTTTGGGGTTTAAAAGCCACTGGGACGTTGTGTTTAGAAAATAAACGTCTCAATGTCTCTGAAACTCCCGCAACATACGGAATGACCACTGGTCTGGGTTCCTTCTTTTCACCTGATGGCTGGCTGGAGTCCTGTTTGGGTTTCTTCTCTGCTTTCAGGAAGGCCCAGTTAGGATATCCACATTTCTCTAGAGCCTGTTTTGTGTGTGATTTCTCCTTCTGTCTGGCTCCTGAGTTAGTGGGGACGCTGTCTGCTCTGTGATACAGAGTCCTGATGACTCCTAACTTGTGCTCCAGAGGGTGATGGGAGTCAAACTGTAAATACTGGTCTGTGTGTGTGGGTTTGCGGTACACCTCAGTTTGCAAATTTCCTCTATCAGAAACTGAGACCTCACAGTCCAAGAAAGCCAACCTGCCATTTTTTACATCTTCTCGTGTGAACTTGATATATTTATCCACAGAGTTGATGTGATCAGTGAAATGTTGGACTTCCTGAGATTTAATTTTAACCCAGGTGTCGTCAACATACCTGAACCAATGACTTGGTGGTCTCCCTGAAAAGGATGTCAAAGCTCTCTTTTCTACCTCCTCCATGTACAGGTTGGCAACAATAGGAGAAACTGGAGACCCCATAGCACACCCATGTTTCTGCCTATAATATTGCTCCCCATATGTGAAGTAGGTTGACTGCAGGCACAGTTTCAAGAGTTGACACAGTTGTTCTGTGGAAAGACGAAACGTTTCTACAGTTTTTTTTTTGCTTTGTTTTTGTTTTGTTTTTTGAATGTCCAGAGGACCAGACTTAGCTTTTTTGGAATGCCTAATGTGTTTTGTGTTTGCTTTGTTCAAGCCTGAGTTGTTGTTATTTTATATTTTTAAATCTTTAATCTTTATTTTTAAATCTTTTTTTTTTCATCTTTAAATCACTTCTTGGTCTGCTGCCCTCATACATCTCCTCCTACATGTCTTTGCGTGAGTGCAGCTACAGTGCGCTCTCAGGACATGATTACCTGCAGACAGTGTTCCAGGACTGAACTTGGAAAAAGGGCCTTCTCCTACTCTGTTCCTGCTTCATGGAATATCTTACAAAAAGATCTGAAGCTCTCGACCTTGACTTATGGTTTTCAGAATTTGTATGAATCCTGGCAAAAACCAATGCAGATTTGTTCTTGTCTTTGATTTTATACCTCACTCATCCAGCACACTCACTCTTTGCCCCACTCCCCTCAGGACGGAGGTTGAGGAGCATCAAGTGTAGAACCACTAGACTGAGGAACAGCTTCTACCCTGAGGCTGTTAGACTCATGAATAAATAAAAATAAAATAAAAATAAACACTGCAAAATATCACATCATGCTGATGCTGATCTGTTTTCTTGTTGCTGTGTTCATCTGTGACCATCTGCTCATACAAACTCATGTTCGTGCTGCTGTTTATTCCCACTATATTAGGCTTAGTGTATTACTAGTTGATGTTTTTCTTAGTTAGTTCTAGATGTTATTACTGTTTTTCTCTTTCATTTGTTGTTGGATGTAACTGGGACCTCGTGTACATAATCTCGTTTTCATCACATGTACCACATGCGGTGCAAATGACAATAAAGACTCTCTGTCTCTGTCTCTCTGTCTCTGTTATACATCTACCTTATAATGTTTTTGCTAGTTTTTTGATACTTTGTTAAAAAAAAGTATTTCTCTCTTTTGTTTTTTTCTCTTTTGTTTTTCTATTGTTTATTGTTTGTTTGTTTATTGTTTATTGTTTAAGGAAATTCTACCACTGCTGTTCATTGTTCTTTAGTTTTAGCAGGTCGCTTTCGTAAATGAGCCCATGAGGTTCAAAAGATTTACCTGACTAAATAAAGGTTGAATGAATGAATGAAAAAATAAGGGGCAGATGTTATAAGACTTTTCTTCTTCTTTCTGCACCCTTTTCATTCAATGTTTTTCTTTTTAATGAATTTGTTTAGTTTCCTTTATTTCTTTTAAAATGAATGAATGAATGAATGAATAAATGAAAATAATGTATTTATATCATAATGAACCAGTCCTTACCAGATAGTGGCGGTAATGTACACCTTCAGTTTTCTGACAACCACCAATAAACTCAAGAAGAAGAATGATTAAAGGCGCCAGCGCTGTCATGTGACCATGTGACTTTCTGAATGCCTTTTTTTGATTTTATCATGTGACTTGTATCACGTGCCTTCTGTTTCCTTGTTGGTACCAACATGGCTTTTCAAATGCACGGATGTTTGTTGGGCAAAGTGACCTTGTTTGTGTTGTTCTGTGTGTTTGTTGTTGGAGAGGGGCGCCATCATGTCTTCAGACAGTTTGATCCAGTGGACAAACCCAAGAGGATCAATGTTTCTGAGGAGTTCTGGTTCACCCAGAAGCTGGATCACTTCAGCGGTGCAGACAGCAGAGTGTGGAAGCAGGTAAGTCTTCCTGCTGGATCCTGCTTCACCACTATGTGCTCTGTTGGCAAAACATTTAATTAACAACTGGAATATTTTTGATAAAGCCAGCAGAAAGTTTTCAATCAAAATACTGTACATCTGATGAACTTCTGATGAACTGTTGGATTTAAGATGGCTCCTGGAGCCCACTGCACTTTAAAACACAAAATGACTACAGCTTGGTCATTTTGATCAAAGTTGAGAGAAAGTTCTGTGTGGAAGAAGTTGAGACTGATTTACAAAACTTAACCTAAGCAAGCACCTGCAGGTTTAATAAAAGCTTAGATTAAAGTTATGTCATTAACTCTAACAAAGTTAATTCAGGTCCTCTGGATGGATTCTTCTTGAAATGTTTCATCTTTTATCCAAAAGACTTCTTCATCTGCATCAACTGCAACAAACCCAGTCTTATAAATACAGTGCAGCTGTATGTCTGATTATCTTTTGGAGTTTACCCAGTTCAAGATGGCCGACATGGCAAATGACCATATATCTAGAACTCAGTCACATTTGCAGATATTGAGCTACAACTTAATGTAACAGTAGCTGAGTCATCCTCAACACTTACTGAGCGTGACATCTTACAATATACAGGTGGTCCCCGAGTTACGACGCAGTTCAGTTCCTACGCCCGTTCGTAACACGGAAATCGTCGTATGTCGGAAAATACGTCCAAGCGGCCCCTCGTACATCCAAACGGCCCCTCGTACATCCAAACGGCCCCTCATACGTACAGTACTGTATTTTTACCAAGCACTTCGCCTATCCTAACACATCACCCTACATAATTATCAAAAAACACATACGTTCGGAGCCATAATGAAGGGGAAAAAAGAGTTAAAGGTTCAGTATGTAATTTCTGGAACACGCTGGAACTTAGGAAAATTTTGAACAGAGACACGTTTCTGGTCCCTCCCCCTCAGAGCCATATATGGCTCTGTTCCCCCTCGCTGAAATTCAGCTCAGCAGCAGCTTCCTTTGCTCCGCCTCCACTTCATGTCCTGTCGCAGCAGCTGTGAATTTCTGTGTTTATATGTTAATAAAACGTTCTAAAAAATAAAATAAAAACAGGGAGCGCTGGTCCAGCACACCAGAACACCATGAAATCTGCAGAGCCTCGTGCAGCCACGTTGAACCCGAGTTTAATTCGCTCGTGACAAATTCATTCATTTCCTTATGATTTCTGTCATGGACTCAGCGAGGAGGAAGCGATCACTTGACTTTTGGCAAAAAAACAAAAGAAAAGTCCAGATCAGGGATGAAGAAGGGGAATTTAATACATTTGTGTCACATACAAAACAGTTTTGCATCGCTTTGCAATTATTTCAACGAGAACCTGCACGGCCGCTGCGGGCTGGGACAGGCGGGGGCGTGGGTTAGGGGTGAGAAGTGAGAAGCTCTGTTTTTATTGGCTGGTTAAAAACTGTTTTTATTGGCTGGTTAACGGCGGGTCACTGTGGCTTTTTAGAAATGCTTTTAGAGAAGCAAGGGGACTATAGTTTTTTTCAGAGATTACTTGTCTAAAATCAGTATGTCAGGAGATAGTGACAGAGTGAAGAAATATGTTAAAAATATATTGATTGAAAAGTTACATAGAAAAGTTACATATAGCTCCTTTAATGTCTTACTGGGAGCTGGTGAGCTTTCTGCAGCTTCACAACGTTTACAACAACGTCTGTTAGCATGTTAGCTTGTTGCTAGCATGTTAGCTCGTTGCTCAGCTGTAGCTTGTCTGCCTCGTAAACATCTGCTCAAAACAATAAGGTCTCCTGTATTTCCACGTGCAGTCCAGCAGTCCAGCGTTAGCATATTTAGCATATTAGCCCCTCCTGACCTCCTCTGCTCCGGTCTGCCTGAGGTCTCCTGTAAGTTTCCAGCCCGTCAAGCTCCCCCCACCCTCCTGTAAGTTTCCACTGAGCGCGCGTCAAGCTTCCCCCTCCCTTTCTCCCTCCTGTAAGTTTCGTTTCGGTACCGTATTTTCTGGTGTAAAGGCGCATAAACCACGTAACTTGCAACAACTCTTTTCAATGGGAGGGTGTTCATAACCGCGAAACGTCGTAACTCAAAACCGTCGTAACCCGGGGACTACCTGTATTATACGAGACAAAACAAGTTGATTTGTTTTCAAACGGTCATTAAAGGTGGTGGGAGGTGTGCATCTATTTAAGAAGTGCTTTAATCTGTGTTTGTTTGAACACTTCACGTTGCACATGCATACAGATGTTTGTGTTTGTCCGTCTCTCCTCCCACTCAGAGATATTTTGTGAATGAATCCTTCTACAAGCCCGGTGGTCCGGTGTTTCTGATGATCGGTGGAGAGGGTAAAGCTAATCCAGCCTGGATGAGAAACGGCACCTGGCTCGCCTACGCCGAGAAACTGGGAGCACTGTGCCTGATGCTGGAGCACCGCTTCTACGGAAAGAGTCACCCGACGACGTACGTTTGTTGCTGCTGCTTTACATGTGAAGTGGACACGAGTTTGTGCGTTGTGACTAGGGGTTGAACGAATACATAATTTTAAAACTCGACATTAGCATTAAAAAAACTCGAGCAGAACTCGAGTAGTCGATGATGTCATAGGATCTTAAGATGCCAAAAAAAATGCATCTAAACGTCATTATTTACAACAACAACAAATAAAAGACCAACAAAACATTGGGAGTGTACATTATGCTGGACTACCATTTATCATACTGCAGATAAGTCACAGGAAAAACAAAACTATTAGTTATTATTATTAAGCTGCAAAAGTTAATGAAACGTTCGGCACGTCAAAAACGAAACTTAAGAACAGTGTGGCGGTTGTAACCGGTGTTGCACCATATGTTTAGTTTAGTTTAGTTTATTCATTCATTTTATAAAAAACAAAATAATACAACATTTCACAACAGATAAATATACAGCACATAAATAAAATGAAGGGTGGCAGTAAGAAGAAAAAATCTTATTTTAACTGCCCCCTCTTACAATCCGTCAAATTAAACAACAATCAACTTTAATTACGGTAATAAAAAAACAAGAAATAATTCACCAAAAAAAAAATCGAACTACAAAGCAACATACACAACAGTATTTCATTTATATCTTTGCAATAGTCCACTTTTTATCATTTTCTTAAATGTAATCATTGTTGCTGCATTTTTGACTTCAGTCTCCAAGACATTCCATAAGCCAATTCCTTGAATACATAGTTCCCAGACCGTACCGGCTTCCGCACCACATCTGAAGGCAGAGAAGCAGGGCCGGCCCAAGGCATAAGCAAGCGGCTGCTTAGGGCCCCAGGGCCACTAAGGGGGCCCCTAAGCGCAACAGATTATTATACATTTATTTTAGTAATGATTTAAATGTGATTCTATTTAATCTTTTTAATTCAGCTTTTGCAATTTGTTACATACATTTACATAGTTTTAAGAACTAATTATTCAACTTTAAATTTCTTTGTTTAAACCATTTTACGTGGTTTCATTGTTCATTTACATTATTTAAGTATTTCCTTGATATTTTTATTTTCTTTTGTCTGTTTTTGCACAATTTAATTAGTTTTTATGCATCCAAGTTATTTTATCTGTTGTTTGTTGTTGATCTTGCGCTCCAAATTATTTTGAACATTACTGTTGTAGTTCTTTGGAACCAAAGTTAATATACCAGATTACATTTTTGCAGTAAAATACATTGTATACTGGTGTTTTTTTCTCCTTTAGTTACTTTTAGTACCAAAATACACATAGGATAATGTAACCAGGGCTGTCAGAGTTGCAATAGGTTTATGTTAGGTCAGTGAATGATCTGATCATCAGACTGTTGATTGCAGTAAATCCACATTATTAGCAAAAATAGAGGGCCCCAAACCAAATTTCGCTTAGGGCCCTATGGAGGCTTGGGCCGGCCTTGCAGAGAAGGCAAGATTGCGAACTAGCAGAGCAAATTATACGGACAAAAACACGAGCTACCACAGCTTCACCAAGGAACAAGAGCAAACTGGCAGTGGTCGAGTTAAATGAGTTTGAGAAAGAAATCATGGCAGACGAATCAGACAACTTGTCACAAAGTAGTTACTCTGATATCATTAATTATTTAATTACTACAAAGAGCGCACACCGGCTTCACAGCACAGAGCTTCACAGCTTTAAATCCAAAAAAGATGTGTAAACTGTCTCAATCATATCTAACCAGCTAAAAAAAGGTTTAACTAAAATAACACACAGCCAGCACAAACAGTCCAGGCTGAACACGGACCAGAACCAGCACTTTGAGTGTTACCGTGTTGGAAGTTAGCATGTTGTTAGCATCTGGAGCGGAGGGTCCGTCGAGCTCAGGTCGGACGGCGTGGATCCGTCGCGGCCGCGGGGGCACGTCCCATGGGACCGACGCGTCGCCCGCACGACTTGGCTCCCGTCCTCCTTCTCCCACTGGGACGGTCTCCCCGCCGGTCCCGGTGGACCGTGCGAGACCGTGAGGAGGCCGTTGTCGCGTTAGCGAGATGCTAAGCTAACCACAGCATGCAAGACGGTGTTGCTAAATAAAAAAAAAAAAAACAGCTCTAACACACAGACAGTTGTACTCTAACATTGTTTCACAAAATGATTTATGTAGAATATTTTGTTTACCGGCCAAAAGCACGACGTCTTCTGAGCAGATCCAAGCAGAGTTGGGGCTGCAGGCTGCTCAGCTGTGAGCTCCTCCGATGAGATAAATCCTTCATGTTTACTTTTTTTGGGATTAAGTGAAACCTGCGCATTGCCCAAACGTCTACCCGACTGGAAAACCCACTGCCAACACGAAGTAACCATTGCAATTAATTAGAAATTAACAAAAAAAAACAACGTGAAAAATACACATCCAGTAGACTGCGCTGTCAGCTGCGCTGCCTCTCGGAATGAGGGTCCACCCGGAAACAACGGTGATGTGACGTCACATGGGAGAGGTTGACCGACCCTTTAAACTGGTTCTGTATTGTGGTTTAATAAATACTTCTATTCCCTTAAGATTATAACAGCTTCGCCGTTTAACAAAATGCATTTGGATATTTACAGGCAGTTGATTTTTATGAGCTCTATACATAACTAATAAAATATTATAATCCACCAAGTCCTGGAACTTCAACAATTTCAATTGATCAAATAAAGTGTTAGAAGGGTGACAATAATGTTTTCCTGTGATTATTCTAACAGCTCTTTTTTGTAGCAAAAAATAGGCTCTGTAAATGTTTTACAAGCTTTCCCCCAAACAACAATGCAGTAAATCAAATGTGGAACAATAATTGTATTATACAACAAATACAGGGCTCTGTCATTCAACAAGTCCCTGACTCTGTATAATACAGCAATGGACTTAGCCATCTTTGTCCTAACAGAATTTATGTGATTCTTCCACGTCAATTTATCATCAATAATAACGCCCAAAAACTTCACTTCATTGGCACGACAGATTTCAGCACTATCAATCATAAATGGAACATTTGTGACCTGCAATGCAACACCGCCCCCTACTGTCACAATCTGCGGTGGTCACAGACCAGACCAAACAGGAAGTTGATTCAATGAGCAGAACATTCTATAAAATTATAAACTGTTTCATCCATTTAGGTTTTGAAAAAAATAAAAAATAAATAAAACAACTAGAGATTAAAGTGCAACCAGGCAAACTATTCACTACAACGACTTTGAGTTTTATTAATTTATTTAGTCAAAACTGATGAAAAAGTTATCTTCTGTGTGGCTTCTCTTCTGTGTGGATTTGACAGGATCAGGATTGAGAAACCGGATCGATCAACCATTTTTGGATGTATACCAGCCATCTGCCCCACTAAAACTTAAAAAAAAGTTTTATTTTACTTAAGCCACAGTGGCTGTTGCTGTGATGTCAAAGGAACTCAAGACGCTATATCATATTCACAATTTCTTTTAAATTATTTACAAAAAAAAAGACCAACAAAACATTGGGAGTGTACATTATGCTGGACTACCATTTATCATACTGCAGATAAATCACAGGAAAACCAAAACTATTAGTTATTATTATTAAGCTGCAAAAGTAAAAAACAAAACTTAAAACTGAGGCAGACAACCACCTCGCACCTGCAACAGTGCATGCAACACCGCCCCCTATGGTAACAATATTCTGTGTAGAGGTTACGGGGAGTGGATGTGTTATGTCTTTCCCACAATGCTTAGCGGTAGGTTAGTGTTCCGGCCACACCATGAGTGAGATGGACGTCTGTGATATAGACCTGCCTCTTGTGTGTTACTAAAGTTAGATTATTTCCTGTTGCTCAGCTAAAAGTGTCTTGGTTGGGTTTAACCCACATTGGGGTTCTCAACGTGCTACAAACAGGAAGTTGATTTAGTGGTGTAACTGCGATGTGATGACGTCACTACGAATACGCGACGTGAAATTAAAAACCTCGATAGATGTCCTAGGAATCGATGCGTCGATTACTCGAATAGTCTGTTAAAGCCCTAGTTGTGACCCAAGTGGAGTCCTGCGAGCTGCGTTCTGCTGGACGTGCTGATGCTGCAGCTTCTGAGCACACAACACTCACCTCACTCTAAAACCGTCTCGTGATGAGAAGTGACCGTTGGAGTCATTTTGAACGAACCTTGTGTTGTCATAATTGCTTGATGGTCAGTGCTGCTGCATTGTGAGGCTGAGGTTGCGAGTTCCAACCCAGGTTGCGTCCAGAAGAGCATTTGGTGTAAAACAATTTGCCAAACCTTTCAAAGTGGGGCGACCCCTGAAAAAGTGAGAAGCTGAAAGAAAGTTGGTGTATGTTTTTTTTTTATCAGGAGCCAGTAAGATTCTGGATGTTTTGCTCGTGTTCAGCCATGTTCAGTCCGGGACGGTTTCTTTGTGCTGAGACGTTTCATCCGTCATCCAGCGGACTTCTTCAGTCTGAGGGACCACCAAACAAAACTGATTCTCCACCAACAGCCGACTCCAACGTGGAAATAAACCCCAGTTATGTTGGTGCTAAGATGGCCTCTGGGCCACGCCCACTCCTCTGGGGCCCACCCTCTCCCTCGACTCAGCACAAAAAAGAATCCATCCATGACCTGACTGAATGTTGTTGGATGTTATACCTGGATTATTGACTTTGGTGTTTGCTCTTGTTTCTTCAGCTGTTTGTAGGAACAAATCACTGACGTGGCACAGAGTGACAGTGTTTAAGATTAAAAAAGGTGTTCAATACAGAAGCATAGTGTTTAAGATCAGGCCACTGAGCTTGAGCTCCCTGCTGACAGTCTTCCTCAACAATTACTCTAACACATAATACATAATGATAATAAATAAAACACCAGACTTTACAGTTTGTCGTGCGATGGCCCATCAGGTCATCCACTTCCCATGGTTTGACCACAACGGCTGTAACTCTGCACCTCCATACCATGACTTCAGTTAAAGCTAGGCCTATCACGATAAACAATAAATCAATTAATCACACGATAAATGAAACTTATCAACCTCATTTTCATTTATGGGCTTTATCGTTTCTTCATGTCTCTCTCTTTCTACTGAAGACTCTGGATGACAAAAAGCTCAACTCAGGTGTTCTTCACTGAACCCTCCCTGTTTTGTAGGAGCTCCAAAATTCACAGTTGAAACCTGTGCCTTCATGTAAAAAGTTGTTTTTCTCTGCAAAAAGAAGATGAGAACTTGTTTACTCAGGTTTTATTAAAGCTTTGTGTGAAAAATGCTATGATGACGAGCTCAAACCACCGAGCACCCGCCATTTTAAGAACTGAAAAACTAGAGACAGCCCCCAGGTCACATCAAGGGGCTTCCCTCCCATTTTTCTTAAAGAGACACGCTTTGGAGGGACGGATCTCTGATGCTTCAGTCGCTACTGAATGTTCTATTGGAGGAACCTTATTCACTTATGCATGCTCACAACCACACACAAATGGAAGCAGGGATGTATATATAGATATCATATGCAGATATGTAGATGGATATGTGATATGAATGCATATGTACAGTATGTATACTGTATGTATATATTTGTAGGTATGGGTATGTTTATTTATAGAAATCTACTGCAAGGTCATGAATATTATTAGTCTTTATGCATGTATGTTTCGTTGCTGTGTTCTGTCATGTGATTTGCAGGATTGTGGACGGAGGTTGGGTGTGTTTGCCTTGTGCTCTTTTTGTGGATAATTATTGTTTTGTTGTTTTACTTTCTATCTTTTCTTTCTCTCTATTAAAAAAATACATATTGGTGTGAGAGGATGGCTATAAGGTGAGAAGGGAGGCCATCTATAAATGAAAAAAAAGACACGCTGCTCGCTTCCTCACTATCCATCCTTCGGTTCAAACTGTCTTATACTGCCATCTGGTGGTCAAACGAACAACATTCCTTCTTAAAATTGACAATCTGTTATCGTGACAGGCCTAGATAAAGCTCTTGCATGAAGGCAGCATGTGGAATAATCTTTACTGAAGGAGTGCCAGGTCTTTTTTATTTTGTGCAAAATTAAGATGTTTAGTTGTTAAAACCTGTGTTTTTATCATATTTATGATGAATGTACTAATGCTCTGACCAAAACATGCTGCAGCGCCTGTTGTCGAAGCTTCACCACTAGATGGTGACCCTGCTGCTTTTAGACCAGCTGATGTGTGTCCATCATGGCACGTGCCTGCAAACAGAATCCCATTCATTCATTCATCCTTTATTTATACAGCTTAATCTCACTGAGCCGCACACAGAGAAATGTAAATATGAAGACATTGATCAATTAAGTCCTGTCTTTACATGAAGTAGTTCTGACATTGTGTGTGTGTGTGCACAAATAAATACATAAATAAAATTAATTTAAAAGATATACAGTACATATACATGTACTGTACTGTCTGTAGTACGTCTACGTACCATAGACTACGTCACTATAATAGCAAGATTTCAAGTAAAGGTTTTGCACAATATATCAGACCTCCGAATGTTTCTTAAAGTTTTGCTAATATTCATCCAGCAGTTGAGATATTTTACACACACTTTTAAAAATATTTTTAAATTAGTATTTTTGTTTAATTATAATAGTTAAGAATACATTTGTTGGTTAGTAATTAGTTTAGTTTATACATTTATTTTTGATTGGGATGTGTGTATATTAAGTATAAATATGTAGGCTTTAGGGAAGTATGGAGTCGTGTGTATGGTCAATGTTTTTTTTTACCAGTTGGAGGTGGAGCGACGAGGTGAGCAGTCATGCAGGATCTAGAGCGGGTGTGTCAGCAAGGGATCCTCCTGTGATATGTATCAAACAGTTCGGCTGCCACCTGGAAATAAACATACCATAAACAGTTTACTGCATCAGGACATTTCCTTTGTACTGAGAAAACCACAAACTCAAGGAGCAACACGTGACTATTTGATTTAATAATAATTAATAATTTGTCACATTTGTCATCTGTGTATGTTTCCCATACTTGACAGACGAAATTGGTCTTCTGCCTTTAACCCAACCACCACCAGGTGGTGCAGCGAGCAGCGTAGTCGCGCTCGGGGAGCTGGAGAATTAGATGTGCACTCATAGACACCCCAAGGTGTGTAGTGGCCGGGGCCGGGGCGCGAACCCGCGTCCTTCGGGTCCCAAGTCAAAAGCCCTGCTAATACACCATCTTTACATTTACCTTCAGTTAGATCTTTTTTTTAAATGTAAAAAATACTCACTTCAACATAGACATTGTGTCTCATAATGTTTTCATCACCCTAGCCGTAAGGTCAAGATCACAAATCAAGGTCAAAGGTTATACAAGGTGTATGTCAGGCCCTTTGCTGTAGATTGTACAATAGTTTGTCAATGGATGTATGATGTGCTGTACGCTGCACCTTGTTACAGAGAACTCTGGTATTTACAGATGAAATGAGTCAAAAATGACAACAAAACCTGTAACTGTGAGTCTGGACAAGTCTAGACTTGGCAGGGCTTTTGACTACGGATCCGAAGGTCGCGGGTTCGCGCCCCGGCCACTACCCAGCTTGGGGTGTCTATGAGTGCACACCTATTTCTCCAGCTCCCCGGGCGCTTTCGGGCTGCTCACTGCACCACCTGGTAGGTGGTTGGGTTAAATGCAGAGACGAATTTCGTCTGTGTATGGGAACATATGCAGATGACAGGAATAGACATTATTATTATTATTATTATTAACCGAAGCCTGGAGGAGCCATGTTTTTATCTGACGTGCTTTCTGTCTTCAGGGACCTCAGCACCGACAACCTGCACTTCCTCAGCAGCCGCCAGGCGCTGGCTGACCTGGCTCACTTCCGTACGGTGATGGGTGAGACCCGAGGGCTGACCAACAGCCAGTGGGTGGCGTTTGGTGGGTCCTATCCAGGATCTCTGGCTGCTTGGTTCAGGTTGAAGTACCCCCACCTTGTCCATGCCTCTGTGGCCACCAGCGCGCCCGTGTACGCCACGGTCAACTTTCCAGGTATGAGGAGGCATTCCAGTCTAACTATATGTTTATTTAGCCTGTTACATGGTTGGATGAGATTTTCGTTATTGCCCACCACCGAGGATGAAGTCAGAGCAATAATGTTTTTACTTGTGTATGAATGGGTTTGCTTGTTTGAACTGTTAGCAAAATAACACATGACTTAATGGATTTTAATGAAACTACTGTAAAAGACATTTACTGTATCATTATTTACAACTGAGTTGAATTGTCTACCATTCACATAAAGGGAGCTAGCTCCCTTTATGTGAATGGAGCCTGCTAGGGAGGAGGGAGACAATTCAACTCACTCCTTCATCTTTAAAAACTGTGTTAGGATAGGCTAAGTGCTTGGTGACTGTACAGTACTGTACATGTATTCATTTATTTAAAGACCGTGTAAAGTGAATTTCAACATTTTCTTCAATAAACATTATAAATGTCGTAATTGTAATCTTGTAAATGAGTAAAAAGTCTCAAAATTGTAGCTCAATTAATTTTGGAGTTATAGATCAAACTGTGTATAAACACATTTCTCTTTCAGGATTTTTTAGGCGTGGTTTAAATGTGACCGCGTTTCGTCACGCGGTCACAAGCCCCACCCCCTGCAGCTCCAGCCGTTATAAATGCGTTCTTCGGTGGAGCCGTTCACTCGCTACCGACCGTCTCCCTCCAGTACTGGCGTGCTGCTGGAGCGACCACATGCCACCTGCACCTCCGCCCCCCCCCCCCCGCGCGCGCGTGTGTGTGGGCGATCAGACCCCGCATGCATGTGACCGGGTCGCGCGCGCGCGTGTGTGTGTGTGTGTGTGAGAGGCGATCAGACCCCGCATGCGATGTGACCGGGTCGGACCGCGAGTCCGCTCATCTTCTAAAATAGCGCTGATTATAACAGCGGAGTTATGTGTCCTCAACTTTAAAAACATAACCAGAGTTGTTAGTGCACTAAAAACAGCGTAACTCTTGGAAAAAGGAGCTGATGGAAGCCAGAACTCAGATAAAAACGGAGCAGGTGGATCTCTGCTTCCCCCGTATGCCTCCCCACACAGCTCAGCTCTGAAGGGGGCTGGACACGGCGCAGTACTGCGCTGAAACCACGCCCACGCACTGACACGCCCCTAGCGTTCCAGGGCAAGTCAAAATCATGTTTTTTCATGATTTTTGACACTTAATTTTATAAGGAAAACAATGTTTTTAATCAGTCAGATTTATATGGGTGATTAATAACACATATTTATGCCATGTGACAAACTAAAAACACAAATTTAATTTCACTTTACACGGTCTTTAACATCAACTACTACCTCATACATATACTGTGTACATTGACTCATACGCTGCTTTGCCACTTTGCAAATGTCAATGCTAGAAACCTTTAGTTTATTTTAGTTATACTTTTTATACTCTTTTTTTTGTGCTAGTATGCAAAAACTCAGGACAGTATTATGTTCATTAAATGTTTAATGTTTTAGTTTTAGAGTTGGTGTGGATTTTCATGCTCTTGCACCGCTATGCAAAAAAAAAAAAAACTCAGGACAGTGTTAGTTTTACTATTTTATGCTTATGTCTATTATTATATGTTTCAGTGTTTCAATGTTTAGATGTTTACTGTTGCACCGAGGGACTGAGAGAAACGCAATTTCGGTCCTGTGTATGTCCTGTACAGTACATATTGCAGATCTGACAATAAAGTTGACTTTGACTTGACTTTGACTTTAAAAAAAATCTATCATCTATCATCTATCTACTGTATCTATCTATCATCTATCTACTGTATCTATCTATCTATCTATCTATCTATCTATCTATCTATAATTATCAAATCAAAACTCAGAGCAGAACCTTGGCTGAACTAGGTCACCAAGGCTGTTAGGCAGCAGTGCAGGAGGGCAGAGCACAAATGGAAAAAAGACAGGCTGCAGGTCTCTTTTCAAATACTAAAAGAGAGTTGGCGTCGTTATCAGTAAGCAGTAAAAACTGCTAAATCCCAATCCTTCTCTAATATCATTGCCTCAAACTCTCACAATCCACGAGTCCTGTTCTTCACCCTAAACTCTATTCCCCACCTCACGGAGCCATCACCTCTGGAAGCCTCAACTGGGCTGTGCAAGAACTTCTTACATTTCTTTTTAGAAAAAATTGCGACCACCCAGGCTATAATTTCTTCTCCAACTCATGATCCATCCATCTCACCTCAATCTGTAGCTGTATTTGACCATTTTGAACCAGTCTCTGTTTTCTCTAGAGCAGGTCATGTGCAGCCTGAAACCATCTGGTTCCCCCTTTGATGTGGTCCCCCCTCGGCTACTAAAGGAGGTTTTTCATACTCTAGGTCCTTCCATTCTTGCTATTGTCAATAGCAGTTTATCAACTGGCACGGTACCAAAAACCTTTAAACATGTTGCTGTTCAACCTTTCCTGAACAAAACAAACCTTGACCCCTCAGTCGTATCCAACTTCAGGCCTGTCTCCAGACTCCCATTTGTTTCTAAACTTCTGGAAAAAATTGTTGAGTCCCAGTTGAAGTGCTTCCTGGAGGATCACGCTGTCCTTGAGTTATTCCAATGTGGCTTTAAACCTCTCCACAGCACTGCAACTGCCCTACTGAAGGTTTTTAATGACATCTTCTTATCCACAGACACTGGTGATTCTGTGCTGCTTGTCCTATTGGACCTTCATCCGCTTTCGACACCATCAACCATGAGATCCTCATTGCTAGGTTGGAGCAGTGGGTGGGCATCACAGGGTCAGCCCTCAATCAGTTCAGTTCCTACCTCTCTGACAGATCCTTTTGTGTTTCAGACAAAGATTTTAGTTCTGCAGCGGCAGCACTTAAATGGGGGGTTCTGCAGGGGTCCATCCTGGGTCCTCTCCTATTCTCTTTATACCTGCTGCCACTTAGTGCTATTTTCTGGAAACACAACATACCTTTTCACTTCTACGCCTATGACTGTCAAATTTACTTCCACCTAAGACACAATAGTACATGCTCTATTCAACCTCTGCTCGGCTGCCTGGCTGACATCAGGGACTGGATGGCTTTAAATTTATTAAGTTTCAATGATAAGAAGTCTGAAGCCATGTTGTTCCCTCCCAATGACACAATCACGAACCACTGCTTTAACCTTTCTGCTCTATCCCGGTCAGAAAAACAAAGTGACAAATCTGGGAGTGATAATCGTTCCTTCCATGAAACTCAACAGTCATGTAAACATGATCGTTAAATCCTGTTTTTTCCAGCTGAGGCGACTGTCTAAGCTGAAGCCCATATTGTCCAAAAATAACCTGGAGACAGTAATACACACATTTGTTACATCTAGGCTTGATTACTGCGATTCACTCCTGTTTGGTATCAGTCAGACCACCATTGCACAACTACAACTGGTCCAGAAAGCAGCAGCCCGATTTTTAACCAGTACAGGCAAAAGAGAGCACCAGTCTTGGCCTCCCTGCACTGGCTACCGGTTCATCTTCGAATCCAGTTCAAAATTCTCCTATATGTCTACAAATCACTGAACAGTCTCGCCCCGCCTATCTCTCTGATTTCCTACAGCTGTATGTCCCTCCACGTTCTCCGAGGTCAGCGGACCAGTTACTTCTCACAGTTCCAGGAACTTGTCTTAAACGCAGAGGTGACAGGCCCTTCTCTGTATCAGGCCTAGACTTTGGAACGAGTTACCTATGCTCGTCAGACAGGCCCCCTCCCTCTCGGTTTTCAAATCCTGTTTAAAGACCCACTACTGGTACTATTTTGTTTCTTTCAACACCAGATGATCTGTGTTTGGTCGTTATATTTATTATCTGCAACAATTTTATGTCTATATTCTTTTTTTTATTTTTCTAACTTAATTTTGTACAAACCGGATTCCAAAAAAGTTGGGACACCAAACAAATTGTGAATAAAAACGGAATGCAATGAATTGGAGGTGCCAACATCTAATATTTTATTCAGAATAGAACACAAATCACAGATCAAAAGTTTAAACAGAGAGAATGTATCATTTTAAGGGAAAAATATGTTGTTTCAAAATTTCATGGCATAAACAAATCCCAAAAAAGTTGGGACAAGTAGCAATAAGTGGCTGGAAAAAGGAAACTGAGCATATAACGAACAGCTGGAAGACCAATTAACACTAATTGGTCAATTGACAACATGATTGGTATAAAAAGAGCTTCTCAGAGTGTCAGTGTCTCTCAGAAGCCAAGATGGTAAGAGGATCACCAATTCCACCATTGTTGCGCAGAAAGATAGTGCAGCAATACCAGAATGGTGTTACCCAGCGTAAAATAGCAAAGACTTTTAAGTTATCATCATCAACCGTGCATAACATCATCAAAAGATTCAGAGAATCTGGAACAATCGCTGTGCGTAAGGGTCAAGGCCGTAAAACTCTACTGGATGCTCGTGATCTCCGGGCCCTTAAACGTCACTGCACCTCAAACAGGAATGCCACTGTCAAGGAAATAACAGAATGGGCTCAGGAATACTTCCAGAAAGCATTGTCAGTGAACACAATCCACCGTGCCATCCGCCGTTGCCAGCTGAAACTCTACAGTGCAAAGAGGAAGCCATTTCTAAGCAAGCTCCACAAGCTCAGACGTTTGCACTGGGCCAGGGGTCATTTAAAATGGAGTGTGGCAAAATGGAAGACTGTTCTGTGTCAGATGAGTCACGATTTGAAGTTCTTTATGGAACACTGGGACGCCATGTCATCCAGACCAGAGAGGACAAGGATAGCCCAAGTTGTTATCAACGCTCCGTTCAGAAGCCTGCATCACTGATGGTATGGGGTTGCATGAGCGCTTGTGGCATGGGCAGCTTGCATGTCTGGAAAGGCACCATTAATGCAGAGAACTATGTTCAGGTTCTAGAACAACATATGCTCCATCTAGACGTCATCTCTTTCAGGGAAGACCCTGCATTTTTCAACAAGATAATGCCAGACCACATTCTGCAGCAATCACAACATCATGGCTACGTAGGAGAAGGATCCGGTACTGAAATGTCCAGCCTGCAGTCCAGATCTTTCACCTATAGAGAACATTTGGCATCATAAAGAGGAAGGTGCGACAAAGAAGGCCAAGACGATTGAACAGTTAGAGGCCTGTATTAGACATGAATGGGAGAGCATTCCTATTTCTAAACTTGAGAAACTGGTCTCCTCTGTCCCCAGACGTCTGTTGAGTGTTGTAAGAAGAAGGGGGGATGCCACACAGTGGTAAAAATCAGAGTCAGAGAGTCTTTATTGTCATTTGCACCACATGTGGTACATGTGATGAAAACGAGATTATGTACACAGGGTCCCAGTTACATCCAACAACAAATGCAAGAGAAAAACAGTAATAACATCTAGAATTAACTAAGAAAAACATAAACTAGTAATACACTAAGCCCTAATATAGTGGAAAAACATCATTATAAACAGCAGCACGAAAAATGGACTTGTCCCAACTTTTTTGAGATTTGTTGACGCCATGAAATTTATAAACAACATACTGTATTTTCCCCTTAAAATGATACATTCTCTCAGTTTAAACTTTTGATCTGTGATTCGTGTTCTATTCTGAATAAAATATTAGATGTTGGCACCTCCACATCATTGCATTCAGTTTTTATTCACAATTTGTTTAGTGTCCCAACTTTTTTGGAATCCGGTTTGTATGTTGCCTATGTGTTGCCCGTAGTTCGTTTGTTTGTACAGCACTTTCGTTGGCCTTGTCGCTGTTTTAAGTGCTCTATAAATAGTATGGTATGATATTATAATTACTTTTTCACTTTTTGGTACTTTATTTTTGTACCCTTTATTTCTTGCTTTTTGTATTTCTTGTTTGTTCTTTGTTTGATTTATTTATTTATTATTTTGTTTAATGAGTCATATCCGTTCTTCTCATCCTAAGCATTTCACTGTACTGTTAACCTTGTGTTAATCTTGCATATGACAAATAAACACAACTTGAACTTGATATACATAAACATATCCACACAGACTCCCTGTCCAACCCAGGCATTGAACCCAGGACCTTCTTGCTGTGAAGCAACAGTGCAAACCACTAGGCCATCATGCTGCCCTCATGCTGCCTAACTAACGAACAAAGTGGCTCTACCTCACTGAGTTTTGCAGCTATTGAGCTAAAACACTGTAGTAGCTGAGAGTCATTTACAACATGTTTGCCAAGTGCTAACAGAACAGGCTAGACATACTAAACTTTTCTACATTCTTTTTACCCAACCAATCTACTTTAAGTGCTTTACAACACAGTCTGTTCCCTCATTTACCGATCCACACACACAATCATGAAGCTCTCTACTAGACCTCTTCTACCGTATTTTCCGGCCAATAAGTCGCACCACCCTATAAGTCGCATTGTCCAATTATTGCAAATAAATTGG
>JBBPBX010063602.1:6538-20482 GCA_038048925.1 Garcialebias charrua | reverse complement strand
ACATCATATCCATGTCCACCCAGTCCCTTGATCTCTTGTCTGTAAGATTTTTTACTACATTCATTATTTCCTCTTTGTTAGTTCCATTTAGAAAAATACTATTTGCACAACCTTTAATTGAATGGATCACATTATTATCTGCTTTTGGTATTTTAGCTGCAAGGCTTGATCCAACATTCACAAAATATTGATTAAATCCATTTACAATTTCATTTTCATCATGAATTTCATCGTTGTCTTTTACAAAGTATTTTGAAATACCAGTTTTTGTTTTATGATTCTTCAGGACACTATTCATTACTCGCCATGTTGCTTTCATATCACCATTACTTTTATCTAATAATTTACTATAATATTCTTTCTTATGTTTCCTTATAATCCCTACTAATTTATTTTTATACTTTTTATATTTTTCTTCAGCGCTCTGACTTCGCAATTTCAAGAAACATGAATACAAATAATTCTTTTTTTACAAGCATTTCTCAACCCTTTTGTCATCCATGGTTGATCAACCTTATTTCTCTTTGTATGATTTGTTTGCACACAATTCTTTTCATACAGAGCCTCCAAGATATTCATAAACTCATCATATGCTCTGTTCGCATCATCAACATACACATCACTCCAGTCTTGTTTATCCAGATCCTCTTTCAATTTTTCCAAAACTCTTTTTGACGTGTTTATGATCTTTTTCTTCGTTGTAACTGCTTTTGTGATGTTTTGATCATTTTTATAGATTGTGAAAACTGGTAAATGATCACTTAAGTCGGTCGTTAAGATACCACCTATCACGTCCCCATTTGTTATATTTGTGAAAATATTATCAATTATTGTGGCACTATGAGTTGTAATTCTTGTTGGCTTTGATATCAATGGATACATATTTAAACTGTACATTGAGTTTATAAATGTGCTTATGTTATATATAATTGGTCTAACCTCCCTCAGCTAAGATCCTTAAACAAGTTTCTAGTATGGTCTGACTTCAAAACAATGGGTGCTTTTCAGAGCAGTCCAGAACAGCCACTCCTGTTTGAAGCGATGCAATGCAACACCTTACTGATCAACAGGTTTCTGGGAAGAAGGAGTGGAAACAAACAGGGCAGCTCGGAGAGAGAAGAGATGTACCAGAGAGGTCATAAAACAGGAACAGAAACTGAAAAACCTGTTGAGCAGGGTTTTGGTGACTGATACTGTCATCACATTTCGAGCTGCTTTGAATGTACACAGATAAGCAACAAATGTGAAGCTTCACTTCTAACACTTGTGTTTGAAACTTGTTTTAGTCGCTGAAATTGAACTGGGTTTGTTGTACACTTCAATTTTATGAAAATGGCATCATACTATAATAACTAAATGTAAAGTATGGGTGTGAAATAATCCTCCTGGACGCCTCCCTGGTGAGGTGTTCCGGGCATGTCCCACCGGGAGGAGACCCAGAGGAAGACCCAGGATACGCTGGAGGGACTATGTTTCTCGGCTGGCCTGGGAACGCCTTGGGATTCCCCCAGAGGAGCTGCTCCAAGTGGCTGGGGAGAGGGAAGTCTGGGCCTCCCTACTTAGGCTGCTACCCCCGCGACCCGACCCCGGATAAGCGGAAGAAAATGGATGGATGGATGGATGGGTGTGAAATAAAAACAGAAAATGTGTGGTAGACTCAATGCGCCACCTGCTGTCTGCAAATAGGATTACATGTGGTCACATGTTTTTAAATGTTGACCTGCAACAAATTCTAATAATGTACTTTTAGTTTTATTGCTGACTGGAATGTCTAATAATCTTTAAGAAAAATATAATAAAATGGGCTTCAGTGCTGTAATACTTTTGGTAAGAGGTGATAAGGGGGCGGCCGTGGTGTAGTGGTAATGGCAGTCGACCCCTGATCGGAAGGTTGGAGGTTCGAATCCCGCATCCGCCCACCATGTGTCGTTGTGTCCCTGGGCAAGACACTTAACCCCGAGTTGCTCCCGGTAGGTCTGGATGGCGCCTTGCAAGGCAGGCTACCACTACCGGTGTATGAATGTCTGAATGAATGCGTGGATGACTGGTATTGTAAAGCGCTTTGGGGCTCCTCACAGGGGGCTGGAAAGCGCTATATAAATAAGCTCCATTTACCATAAGTGATTTTAAAGTGAGGACATTACAAAAAATAAATAATAATTGTATTAAACTGATCTGAAATACATTTTCCCTTCATCTGAAGGGGGAAACACTGTTTGTGTGGCACAGTAATGATGTTCTGAATCAAACAGAGTCTCGACTACTAAAGATGACCTAATAATAGGGCCTGAAGCAACTATATTTTTTATTTAAAGGGCATGTTCAGCTGGGCGACAGGCCTGGGGCCTTTCTGGGTGGAGTTTGCCTCTTCACTCTGTCCCTGAAACCAGTACTTGTCACCTTGCACTCAACTTCTTAAATAAAGTTATATATTTTATTCAGCTTCTTTAAATAATATTACAGTACACTTCTCAAGAAAAAAAGCTGCCCAGTGCAGCAAAACACTATTCAGTATGTAAAATAAGTATCTGGAAGTTTTGTTTACTTGTACAAACATGTAATTTTTAATGCAAGTATTTTAAATTCCTACCCAACAACATAAATATATGTCTCCTGTTGACAAAAGGTATACTGACATTAATGGTTTATATTTAATCTGTTTTACATATCAGTGTTTAAATCTGCACTTTACCTCAACAACTATGATGAAAGTTAAGATTAAAAAATAGTCACAAAAAGTAACGAGTGGAAAAAAGTCACTTTTATCCAGGGAAGGGTTTTCAGTGATTTATTGCAGTTTTTTTTCCTTCTACAGTACAGTAGTTTTAGTCATTTACAACCATGTACAGTATAAGGTCACATTTTGTCCTTTTATGTTCAATTTATTCTTCAATCCATGAATCTCTTTTCAGTGTTTTGTCATATTTTCCAAGTGAAAGAATCCATTGTGGTGACACAGTGGCTAGAAATGCTGCTTCTTAGCAAGATGTTCGCCGGATCGAATCCCAACTGGGAGGCCTTTCTGGGTGGAGTTTGCATGTTGTCTCCGTGCATGCGTGGGTTCCCCTTGTCAGTCAGTCCACTCAGTGCAACACATTGACTATGGGAATTGCGCCGCCGCGCGGTTCACCTGAAGTAATACATTCACGTCTTTACGGCAGGTGGTCGTCAGCGTCACCACAGAGGCCCCGCCCTCTTGGTATAAAGACGCATGCGCCCATCTACATTTCTCTTTTAAGCCCTTCACCTCGCTTACACCTGAACTTGGTAGGACTCTCTGTGACAACATCGCTTGACTGGAGGTGAGCTCGCTCCCTACCCTGAGCGTACAGAGAAATTTCCTGCGTACTGCTGGGCTAGTGAAAGCTAGCCCAGCGCCTTTTATTTAACCTCAAGGTTTTTTTTTCTCTCTTCGCAGCAGCTTCGCTCGACGGCGCTAACTGCGTCACTCGCTACCTAGCTAACGGAGTTAGCAGGCTAGCCACCGAAAGCGATTCGACAAAGAGGACGTCTCCAAACCATGTTAGCAGAGCTAACGAGTTTGACTCTTCTCAGCCATGGCTCCAGAGAAGGGAAAGCGAAAATCCCAAAATTCTAAGAAGACCAGCAGGCTAGCGAGCCCCAGCTCCCGAGCCTGCCCCAGCGGCTGCGGCTACTCCCTTTCGGTGACGGACACCCACGAGGCCTGTCCCGTCTGCCTGGGGATGTTGCACGCTAAGACGGCACTGGAATCCCCCGAGTCCTGTCCACACTGCAGCCAGATGCTTGAGGCCGTGAGGAAGCGTCGTGTGGACATCGTGGCCAAGGCCATGGGTGGTGCCGCAGAACCACGAGACCCGGACCTCACAGAGGCACTCACTCCCACACCGGAGCTCGAGGCCATTGAACTGGAGGACAGTGGACAAGCTGACTGGGGGGACAGTATGGACATGGCGGCCCCCGTCGGGGACTCCACCGTAGAGTTTGACGCGAGAATCCTGTTACGTGCAGACGAGCTCTCGCTAACAGCCTCGGGTGAGATTTCAGACGACGAAGCTGAGAACGAGGACAAGGGGGAAGAAGAAGACTTCTCCCAGAACCCGACGACAGCTCAGCCAGAGACAGATGTCTCCATCCCCGCTCTGTTCGACTTGTGTCGCAGAGCGGCGGACACGCTACGGATCAGCTGGCCAGAACCCCCACCTTGACAACAGGTAACGAGGTTGGCGGGGAATTATTTCTTCGCAAAACAGCAGTCGGCCACGAGGCACAGGATGCCGATTTTTCCGGATTTCCTGACGGAGCTCACTCGCACTTGGGCTGAACCCAGGGCTCCCATGCGTCTGCCACTCTCCCAGTTCCTCGACGTGGCCGGCATGGAGGCAGCAGTAATCGCCACCGTCCCGCAGATGGAGGACACGCTGGTGGCCCACTTAGCCCCCAGGACGTCGGGTGCAAAGCCAACTCTGCCCAGCAAAGTCTGCCGCGCCTCGGCCTCCCAGCTCGAAAAATGTTACCGAGCTCAGGGCCTCGCAGTCTGCACCATGAACGCTTCGGCCATGATGCAGGCCTACTTGGCAGAGAAGTACAGGATCTCCAGCAAACAACGAACAAAAAGGCTGCGGCAGAGATCCTGGAGGAAGCCCGCAGGGCGACTGACTTTGTCCTCTGGATGATGGGGACCACGGCTATCGCTCAGGGGAGATGCATGGCTGAAGTGGTCATCGCCCAGCGCCACCTGTGGCTGACCTTGACGGACCTGCCGGAGGGCCAGCGGTACCCCTTCCTTCACCACCCGATCGAACCATCGGGGCTCTTCGGAGGGGCTCTGGAGCGCATCCAGAGCAGGCTGGAGCAAAGACAAAAACAGGCTGAAGCCCTGGGGATGCCGAGAAAAGCTTTTGCACCCCCCAGAGACACCAGTGGAAGCAGGGCCGTGCAGCCTCGACACCGCTCAGCCACACGCCATCCCCCGCAAAAAAGGCCAGCATACGACGAGGAGCAACGGCCGAGACCCGCAGCAGGACCGCCTCAGGCTGGCCAGTCGTGGGCCAGGAACAGGTTCGTTCCTCGCCAAGCGGTTCCGCCGAGAACTTCGACGAACCGGGACAGAAGGCAGAAGTTGGCCTGACAAAATGGGACCACTTCACAGTTTTACAGGTTCGTCCGACCATGTGGTACGGGAACCCAGACTTTTAAACCCAGACTTTATGTGTGAAAAGCAGCAAAAAGCTGGTGACATTTGTGTATGCACAAAACAACATGTTTCTGCTGTGTGTGTAAAAAAGACGCTTTGTTCTTTAAAACATGAAAATAAAGTACCAAAAGTACAAACTGCCCTGTGTCTTGACAAAAAAAAAGAAAACTAAAAAAATTCAGCAAATTTTTTTGAAAACAGTCACAATAAAGGGAGAGGGCAATCACCCCTCCTCTCTCGTGAAACACAAGGTGTCAGGTCAGACAATGAACCTCAGCGGGACGTCAGGAGTCTGTCTGCAGCAGGCAGACTTCCTGGCGACCGTTGGTGGACAGGTCAGCTTGTTGAGGGCCGAGCGGGGGGGGAGGTGGGGGGCAACTGCTCCCGCACCCACTAGACACGAACAACCCAGAATACACATGCCTCACAGGCTCAGCACATACGTTCAGGCCTGGGAGGCGTGTCATCCAAACACGTGGGTCATGTCAACAGTCTATCAAGGCCTCCGGCTGCAGTTCCACAAGAGGCCACCCCCATTCACGGGGATGCTGTTGTCAAACATAAACCTAGACCGTGCACACGTCTTGAGGGAGGAAATCTCAGCAATGCTGCAGAAAGGAGTGATAAATATTGTTCCAACACACAATATACACACAGGTCACTACAGCAAGTACTTCCTCGTGCCAAAACGAGACCAGGGCTTAAGGCCTATACTGGATCTCAGAGCACTGAACAGAAGGATAAAAACATACAAATTCAAGATGCTCACACTGAGACAGGTGATCCAGTCGGTGAGACCGGGGGATTACACCTGTACAGTCGATCTGAAAGATGCATTTTTCCACGTGAGCATCTGGCCACTACACAGAAAATATCTCCGCTTTGCCTTCGAAGGAAAAGCTTACGAATTTCTGGCTCTCCATTTCGGATTAAAAACTGCACCAAGATCATTTAAAAAAATGTCTGGATGTAGCCTTTACCCAGCTGAGGAGTGAAGGGGTCAGAGTTATGAATTATCTGGACGATCTGTTAATTCTCGCCAACAACAGAGCACAAGCCCAGTAGCACTCACAGATGGTGATGACTCACCTGGAGGCTCTGGGATTCGTCATAAACCTGCAGAAGAGCAATCTGATACCATCCCAGATTACCATAATTTTGGAAGTACAGGTCAACTCCATTCTGTACAAAGCATGGCTCTCAGAGGCTTGGATTTCATCCATCCGCCTCTACCTGGCACGTTTTCAGCTGGGCCAGAGAGTGTCTCTCAAACTGTGCCAGCGCCTCCTAGGCCTCCTGGCAGCAGCAATCGTCTGTGTGCCTCAGGCCTTATTAAAAATGTGCGCTCTGCAGATATGGCTAAACAAACAAATGTATCCTGCCTCCCTCAGGTGGGCAGAGAAGATATTGATCAGCCCAGAGTGCGTGACAGCCTTGGAACCCTGGAGGGCCCCTTCAGTGTTCACGACAGGCGTCCCGTTATGACAAGTACTGTCTATTGTGATGATCACCACAGACGCTTCAAAGACAGGTTGGGGAGCTTTCTGCAGAAACCAGCATGCCCAAGGCATCTGGAAACAGCAGGAGGCAAGGCTCCACATCAACTCCCTGGAACTGAAAGCTGTTTTTCTGTCCAAGAAACACTTTTACAAGAAGGGGCTGATTACAAAACAACACGTCTTGATAAAATCAGACAACCGGACGACAGTGTCCTTCATCAACAGAGAAGGGGGGACAAGGTCCCGACCCCTCTTCAGTCTGACACACAAGCTGCTCACGTGGTACGGCCCCCGAATATTGTCGCTGAGGACGACACGAGCGAGCTAAACCATGAGGCAGACGCCCTCTCTAGAGGGCCACTGCTAGCCTCAGAGTGGAGGCTGAACCCACGTATCATGGACCAGATATGGGCACGATACAGGCGGGCATCCGTCGATCTGTTTGCCTGCAACAGCAGCACGCACTGCGCCCTGTACTTCTCAATAAAGAAAACAGACGCACCGCTGGGAACAGACGCTCTGGCACACAACTGGCCAGCAGGGGTACTATATTACGCGTTTCCCCCCATCCCCCTGATTCAGGCGACGCTGGAACGTGTACGCAGGGGAGCTCTTTCCCTGATACTGATAGCTCCCAGATGGCCACAGAAACCGTGGTTCTCAGAAATGATCTCACTGTTGTCAGGGACACCATGGCAGTTGCCCCCACACAGGGACCTGCTGACTCAGGCCCATGGGCAGCTCCTTCACCCACATCCAGAACTGTGGCAACTCTCGGCCTGGCCGCTGAGAGGAACCGGCTGATGGCCTCTGGCCTCCCCGGTAATGTCATAAACACAATACAGGGAGCGAGAGCCCAGTCAACTCAGACTCTCTATACTCACAAATGACGTGTTTTTGAGGCCTGGTGTCCAGAGAGGAATATTATCTCATATTCCTGTGACCTGGTCCAGCTCCTCACGTTTCTACAAAAGCTGCTGGAGAAAGGCTGCTCTTTCTCCACCATTAAGGTCTTTCTGTCAGCCATCTCGGCGTGCCATGAAGGCTGGGGAGGCAAATCACCCGGTGCCCACCCTCTCATGATACGGTTCATGAAGGGCGTACTGAGAAAAAGGCCTCCCAGCAAGACTCTAGCCCCAGACTGGGACCTACAGTTAGTCCTGGATGCTTTGTGTGAGCCTCCATTTGAGCCTCTTAGCAGCATTAAGATAAATTTGTTATCTTATAAAACTGCTTTGCTCTTAGCTCTTTGCTCAGCTAAACGTGTGGGTGACCTCCACGCTTTATCTGTGCACCCAATGTATACCAGGTTTGCCCCGGATGGGTCAAAGGTCACCCTGCGTCCTAACCCCGCATATGTGCCAAAGGTTCCAACTCTAAATCCCAAAAGTCTGGACTTTGAGCTCTCAACGTTTCCTCCCCACCCTGTTCTCACTGAGGAACAGAGGAGGCTGAATGCACTCTGTCCTGTTAGGGCCCTGAGTGTTTACATTAAAAGAACTGTCAGTTGGAGGAAAACAAACCAGCTGTTTGTATGTTTTGCCAATCCAGCTGCTGGCAGAGCCCTTTCAAAGCAACGCCTCTCACACTGGGTGACTGAGGCCATAAAAAGGGCACACAGCAGCAAAGGTCAACAGGTGCCCTCTGGGGTACACGCCCATTCCACTCGAGGCCTAGCTGCCTCATGGGCTCTTTTTAAGGTGCCAGTGGCAGACATCTGTGCGGCTGCCAATTGGGCCTCCAAAAACACGTTTGCAAAACACTACAGTTTGGATGGCACAGCATGTGATGTCACACTTAGGCTGTTCTCTCTAACACACAGTAGAGAACAGCTAAAACACCTAAAAGCATAAGTTCTCACAAGCATGCATTTTTCCAGAGCATTTTCAGGGCGTGAATGAATTACGTTCCCATAGTCAATGTGTTGCACCGAGTGGACTGACTGACAAGGGAACTGAAAGTTATGCACCATAACTCACGTTCCCTGAAGGAAGGGAACGAGATGCAACACATTTGCCCTTTCAATGCCCAAGCTCGGTGAAGTGCACTTGGAGAAATGTAGATGGGCGCACGCGTCTTTATACCAAAGAGGGCGGGGCCTCTGTGGTGACGCTGATGCCCACCTGCTGTAAAGTCGTGAATGTATTACTTCAGGTGAACCGCGCGGGGGCGCAATTCCCATAGTCAATGTGTTGCACCTCGTTCCCTTCCTTCAGGGAACGTGAGTTATGGTGCATAACTTTCAGTTTCCTCCCGCAGGAAAAAAAAAACATGCATGTTAGGCTGAATGGTAACTTTTGTTTGTCTCATTTGTCTCCATGTCTCCCTGTGATGGACTGGAGACCAGTCCAGGGTGTGTCCCCCACCTCTCCCACAGTGACCCCCTCGACCCGAAAAGGAAAGCCCGAGATACACTGAAGCAGACTCCGTATACGCGCGTATACCGCTGCTACACTCGGCTTTCGTTCTCGCGTAGATTCTCGTGTTTTCGCTCCAAATTCTAACGTCATTTCCTCCGTACCGTCACTTCCGATCGTCACTTCCGCTAGTTTTTCGCTCCAAACGCTCGCGTTCTCCTTGTTGTAATATGAGCAGCTGAGCACGGAGTGCTTTTCCTGCAGCCCACAGCCCACCACAGCCCACCAGGGAATATATAAAACATTGCGCACCCAGGTAGGACCTGAATTCATTCATTTCATTCATCGAGTGAACGGAGGAAGAAGCGGTTACTTGACTTTAGGCAAAAAAACAAAAGAAAAGGCCCGATCAGCGATAAAAAAGAGGAATTTATTTCATTTGTGTAACATACAAAACAGTCCGGCGCCGGGGAAGTTTAGGTCAGACACCGCGCATCGCGTATGCGAATCGCGTATGCGTAGTAAAAAAATACTTTTGCGCGTACTTGCCCTGAGGGGCTACGCGGGGCTACGCTGCGTACGGGGCGTACGTACGCTGCGTATTGGCGTATCGTGAGGACGCTCGAGTGTATCTCGCCCTGAAGAAGCGAGTGAGAGGATGGACAGAGAATCAGTTATAATTAAAAACTACATACGGCAAACATTTATTTATATACGTTCTCTGATAAATACGTTTATTTTTTTCCACAGAAATTGAGCTGAGGATTGAACACACTTAAAGTTGTTTTAAAACAGCCTGATTTTCTCTGTTGTTGTAAAATTGCAGTGTTTTTTTTTTTCTGGGCTGCTTTGACACAGGGGAACGTTGATTAAAAGCTTATCTGTACTTTTTTTTTTTTATAACACTGAACATAAATCAGAAATCTCAGCAAAGTAAATGAGATGTGAGGCACAACAAACAGGCTTTTTGAATCACAAGTAGAAAACAAATGTATTTATTATGATATCAATACATATTTATATATATACTGTACACAATAATAAAAATGAAGACAAATAGCATGATAAGTTTTTAAAAGTAAGTAGACTTTTGTTTTTCATACTGCAAGCCTTTCCCCCTGATTGCATTGAGCAAATTTGGACTTATTTTGTGAAGAAGAAAAAAAATAAAGTTAGTTAGCAAACCATTTTACACATGAATAAACAAAACCATTGCTGTGTAAAACAATGTAAAAAACATGAACTCACAAAACCTTCTAAAGAAGCTAAAACATATTATGTACAGTATAGATAGTGCATGTGAAGGGTCAGTGTGTATGAGCGTCAGTACCGAACAACAAATAGTTAAAACAACAAGATTCACAGTTGTAAAAAATAATAAAACAGCAAATAAAATTTCAAGTAAAACAGGATTATGTTGAAACAAATTTAAATCATGTTGCTTCTGTGACAATATTACTACTTGACTAATTAAAATGTAACAAGAGAAGCAAAATATCTTCAGAACTAAGAGTAACCTAAGTCTGTAAAACACAAAATCAAGTTCGGTACACAAGTCAGTGTATATTCATGTGAAAATGTACAAGTACAGTAAACTATGCAAGATAAGACGGTCATCTGAAATTTATTATTCTATGACTTTAAGGACAAATAATATACAGCCCTTAACTACAATAATATCTCTGAGTAACACGGACAAAACAATAAATATTGTTCTCACAATACTCCAATTTGGCAACAGCAGGCAGGTCTATAGAATGCTGCCCAAATGTGCAAACCATGCCAGTCAAAGCAAGTGATTAGGTTCAATGATTGTACCATAGTTCATGTCTCAAAGCTAACACTTGACATTTATGAAACCGTATCTGAGCTCACTCATTCTGGATTTCTTTATTGCTCAACAAATGACCTTATTTGTACAAAAACAAGCATTCAGTATAATTAAGGTAAAGTAGGGTGTTCTGTTTATTCTACCTGTGCGATATACATCATGCATCGTTTGTGATGAGTGACGGTTGTGCAGACCATGTTAAGATATTTCCCTTCCTTTCAGTTGTTACGTGGCACAGTCTGGTGATGAACCTGATAGTTTCCTTCGTACCCAAATCTCGTCGTTATGATCTTCGGAGCTCCCCTTCGTCAGGTTGGACGGCTTCACGTTGTCTTTACAGGTATTTTGGGACTCCAGGGCCAAAGCCGTCATGGGGCTTTCCAAATCACACTCGTCAGATGGAGATACGGGTGTCTGGCAAAACTCATCATCGTCATCACTTAGGATGTCTGTCTCCTTGACGTCTTCCTGGTCTTCATATTCCTCCAGGTCGAACTGCTCTTCCACCCAACGGTCTGTGTCACCAGCTAACTCGGACTGCTCCTGCTCATCCTTCTGCTGCGATCGCTTTGAGTCACATTCCTTGGGCGATGCAAGATCTTGGTGCTCTGCGTCTCCATCAAAGACGATGTCTGTGTCTATGGTGAAACGGTTGCGCACCAGCTTTCTTCTGCCCAGCGTCCTGGTCGGGTCAGATGCTGCAAGAAAAAAACACGAAAACTTTGAAAGTGACCAATTTAAACGTATTTGTAGTTGAAAACGTAGGTAATTACAGTCGTCCCTCGTTACTTCGCGGTTCGACTTTTGCGGACTCGCTCTTTCGCGGTTTTTCAAAGTAAGATTGTCCCACGTGATTGGGACAGTACATGTACTGGATACTGTACAGTTAAAAAAGTTAACGAAAAATAAAATACTTCAGACAGGTGCTGCCATTTTGTAGTTTTCTCTCAATAAGCCTACACTGTATCCCCACTCATAACGACTACATTTCCCAGCAGCCAACGTGCCCCGCCCAGAAGCCCTGTTGCTTTCAGTTGAAATGGAGGGAAAGTTTTGACCTGATCGGAAAAAGTTTGATCATCCTTAGTCATACAGTGACTTAAGTGCCCAGCGGATGCAGAGAGCCGCACAGAACCAACCAGGAACCGGACCAGAACCAGACCTCCAGACTCATCGTGAATCTGAGCCAGTAGCCAGCTCACGAGTACTTCCAAGCGGGAAGGCGCTGTCGTAGGTCCGGCATTCTCTCTGGAGCCCACCGGTACTTCCCTATCCAGATTTGGACTCAATCGGACCACCGTCTGGTCCCGTTCTGGCCATCCGAAGGTCCAGCTCCCTCCAAAATGTGTTTCGGTGCTCGAGGGCTGCACAGAACCAGAGCAGAACCAGCAGGGTAGGTCTGCTGGACCGGAACCGAGCCGCTGTCTCTGTTGAACTGGTGAGTAAAATTTTGCAGTACTCTGAAGTTAAAATGACGTAGGTTTAAGAGTTTAGAACATTGTGGACTTCGTCGCTGCAGGGTGGGTCTGCAGAACCGGAAAACAAGCCCGACCTGACCGACGGGAACCGAGCCGCTGTTTCTGCAGAGCTGGTGAGTAAAAAGGCATTACCCGTACTACTCACCCAACGCAGAGTGACTAAACATTTTCAAGTTGTCTTGATGAATAAACTCTGGCTAAATAAACGCTGTCTTTAGTTTTGTTGATTTAAATTCATTAGTTGACTGAACAGGTTGTTGTTTCTACTCAGAAATCTACGTCAATTCTACTTTGCAGATTTTCACTTGTATTAACTGTAATTGTGTTTCACATTTTTAGAGTTTGACGTTTAAAAACAAATGTATAAAATGTATTGATCCTGGGCCAGAGATGAATCCAATTCAAAATTAAATTTCTCCAAATCTTTGCACAGCAATCACGAGAGTTCAAGTTATTTCAAAGAAAACTAGTTTCATTCGGATGCACTTGTCTTGGAAGATGTTAATTAATTTCAGATAGTTGGATCCCTAAACTAAAAACCTGGATTCATGATTGCGCCTGTGAAATGGGACAGAGGCTGAACTGGGACACTTGGAGCTGCAGGGCGAACGCAGACACTGACACGGCATTTACCGGCTCTGTTTATGACTGGACGGGCTCCCTTCAGGGCGCTGAGCCGTTTCCCTCCAAATGGCACGTACTGCTGGTTGAGGGGTAAACTCTCTGTTTTTAGGAGCTGCCGGCGGTGCTTTTCCCTCAAAATGGAATGGACCGTCTTCAGAAAGTCTTTCCTGCTCTCTGGAGTGCTGAGGGAGAGAGAGAGAAGAAAATCTATCAGTTTGTCAGTGCGTTGATGGAAGCAGACACTGAATGAACGCAGGGAAAAACAATAAATCAATCTCCTCTTGAAGAGAGCCTCACCTGCAGCACAGGTGAAATGTTCTCTCTGGTCTTCCCTCTGACTCTGATTTTGTGTGAACAATCTCACACATAGCAGAACTCTCGCCATCTATGGGAGACAAACGTCATTAACGAATCTCATTATAAAAGAGTTCCTACAATTTAAAAGATTCAAATCAGAGTACTGCTACTGGTGTATTGACTGTATTTACCTGCATTGTTTAAGGGTCGGACTTGAAGGGCATCTGTTGGGATCATGTGACGGAATCGGAAGGGGTCTTTGTCCTCTGACGATACAGAGACGCGATGGGAGCCACCCTTAAATCAGTTAAACATGTTTTGTTACTTCATCTCGAAACAACGCTTGGAAATTAGTTCAAGCTTATTCTTTTGCAACAAGTGTTAACAAATAAGAATTTGCGTAGTGTTTGCGGTTTCCTACCATTTTCTTTTTCTGCTTGGACTCTTCTTTGCATACAAACACCACAGCAGTTTTAAACACTAAAAGACATGGGGAGTGGCGGGGCAGGATATCAGTTAATCACTGTGTGAATATTGTGTATTATATATTAAATTATTATGAAAATAGTATTATCATATGTAAAGCAGGGGTTGATTTGTAACACAATCGATGATGGAATGTGAATAGCGAGTGGGCTGATTGGAGGTCCTCCCCCATAAAGTAGATGTGATTTCCTACATT
>JBBPBX010063601.1:0-20482 GCA_038048925.1 Garcialebias charrua | reverse complement strand
GCAGATGCTCAAGGACAATGCACGCAGAGATGGGTGGAGGGAAAGGTGGTGCTGAGGCAGGGGAAATGTGATGAAGGATGTGATTTGTTAGTAAGTGTGGCACTCATGGGAAATCACAGCTGGATGCTGGCAGATGTGAGGAACTGGGATTATTCTGTTTGTTTATATGCGTTTGTGTACGCTCGGTGCTCTGATGACCCGAACGCAAACTGGTACCCAACCTTTTCTTTTGTGAGCGTGCCCTCTGGTTGCTGTGGCAACAGAGCCTGAGAACGGGGCTGAGAGAGCAAGAGGAAAACGAATAAGACAAGCATGAGAGTTTTTCAGTGTCGCTGCTTTGACAAATAAACGCACACACACCCGTCACTACAGATGGCTTACACTCAAGACTTACTGTAACCACGGCCTGCCTGACCCAATTAAACAAACTGAAAACCTGAACGTTTTCTACATTAAACAAGAGAAGACAGACTTTACTGAATATAAACAACATCTAGGACTAACCTCTAGTTGTGTGTGATGTAACAGCAGACACAAGATACTGTATATCGAATACGATTGAGAATGAACTTTCTTGTATATCGAATACTTTTTAAGGCTTTGAAATGTATTCTGTTGTAATTTCTAGAGTAAAATCTATTTCACATAATTAGTCCCAACTGGCATCTTTACACACTGGGTACTCAAATTTATTCTTGTGTAGTTAAGATCTATAATGGTAATGTAACACTTTTTGGATTTATTCTCCTTTTTTTAAGGGTCTAAATGATAGTTTGGAGAAAAACAAATTGTGGACATTTTTCAAGAAGCTTATAAGTTCTAAAAAAATAAAGAAGCTAATTCTGGTCCTCTGGACATTCAAACAAAGGTGGGCACATGAACGCTTGGGACCGCTAATGCGCTAATCCGCTTACAGCGGACCTAACGTTTTTGTCAGCGTAACAGCGGAGTGACTAACTTTTATAATTCATAAGCGGATTTGTGCTATTTTTATTTAAAATGCAGTACCGCTAATAACTAATTATCTATCAGTAAAAACGAATAAGCTATTTAGAGGCTCTTATGCTGGCTCCGTAGCTGCTTGTTTTGCCTTTTTCCCCTCCCTCACCGTCTTGACATCTTCCGGGTCAGAGGTGAACTCGGGGGCTAATTCTGTGGCTAGCTGGTTGTGCTGGGTTTCTTGGATAAATCCGCAGAGAACCCCGCTGTTTCAAGCCAAATTAACGCGGCCGGAGGATTTTATTGTGTGTTTTGTGTCGACCACTCAACGGTGAGTCGTTAGTTTTATGTATTTTAGTTACTTTTCATTATATTTTAGTTACTTTTCATTAAATCTGTTGACTGCCTATAGAATCTTGACATCTTCCAGGTCAGAGGTGAACTGGACGCTAACTCTGTGGCTAGCTGGTTGTGCTGGGTTACTTGGATAAATCCGCAGAGAACCCCGCTGTTTCAAGCCAAATTAACGCGGCCGGAGGATTTTATTGTGTGTTTTGTGTCAACCACTCGACGGTGAGTCGTTAGTTTTATGTATTTGGGTTACTTTTATGTATAAATGCGGTGGCGACACACCCGTGTATTTGAGATTTAAAAGTGGTCTTAGGGATTAAAAGATCATTCTCTTTTTTGTTAATTTCGTGGCCGAATAGAATATATGTACGTAAAGTATTAAATAAATCCTTTGATTTTTGTAATTTCATCCTTTTAGGATCATTTTAGTTACTTTTCAGTTGGCAATGTAGTGCAAATATTGCATAACGCTGCCGGCTACCAATTGTCAAATATAAATAGTGGATTAGATTAGCTTCCCCTAATTTTCATAATAATAATAATAATTTATTTGTAAAGCCATTTAAAACAACCACAGCTGCAACAAAGTGCTGTACACATGAAATCAAGAACATTTAAAGACATAAAATAAGATTTTTCAAAAAAAAATTTAATTTAATGTTTTTATTAATAAGATGCGTTCGTAACACCAAATCGCCGTAAGTCGAGGACTACCTGTATTGCAACATCTGCCCATATCCAGCCATCACTGTGGGAGGGGCGGGGAACACCCTAGACAGGTCTCCAGTCCATCACACGGACACCTGGACAAGTCTCCAGTCCATCACAGGGACACCTGGACAAGTCTCCAGTCCATCACAGAGACACATGGACAGGTCTCCAGTCCATCACAGAGACACATGGACAGGTCTCCAGTCCATCACAGAGACACATGGACAGGTCTCCAGTCCATCACAGAGACACATGGACAGGTCTCCAGTCCATCACAGGGACACATGGACAGGTCTCCAGTCCATCACAGAGACACATGGACAGGTCTCCAGTCCATCACAGAGACACATGGACAGGTCTCCAGTCCATCACAGGACACATGGACAGGTCTCCAGTCCATCACAGAGACACATGGACAGGTCTCCAGTCCATCACAGGGACACATGGACAGGTCTCCAGTCCATCACAGAGACACCTGGACAGGTCTCCAGTCCATCACAGGGACACCTGGACAGGTCTCCAGTCCATCACAGGGACACCTGGACAGGTCTCCAGTCCATCACAGGGACACCTGGACAGGTCTCCAGTCCATCACAGGACACCTGGACAGGTCTCCAGTCCATCACAGGGACACCTGGACAGGTCTCCAGTCCATCACAGGACACCTGGACAGGTCTCCAGTCCATCACAGGGACACCTGGACAGGTCTCCAGTCCATCACAGGACACCTGGACAGGTCTCCAGTCCATCACAGGACACCTGGACAGGTCTCCAGTCCATCACAGGGACACCTGGACAGGTCTCCAGTCCATCACAGGGACACCTGGACAGGTCTCCAGTCCATCACAGAGACACCTGGACAGGTCTCCAGTCCATCACAGAGACACCTGGACAGGTCTCCAGTCCATCACAGAGACACCTGGACAGGTCTCCAGTCCATCACAGAGACACCTGGACAGGTCTCCAGTCCATCACAGAGACACCTGGACAGGTCTCCAGTCCATCACAGAGACACCTGGACAGGTCTCCAGTCCATCACAGAGACACCTGGACAGGTCTCCAGTCCATCACAGAGACACCTGGACAGGTCTCCAGTCCATCACAGAGACACCTGGACAGGTCTCCAGTCCATCACAGGGACACCTGGACAGGTCTCCAGTCCATCACAGGACACCTGGACAGGTCTCCAGTCCATCACAGGGACACCTGGACAGGTCTCCAGTCCATCACAGGGACACCTGGACAGGTCTCCAGTCCATCACAGGACACCTGGACAGGTCTCCAGTCCATCACAGGACACCTGGACAGGTCTCCAGTCCATCACAGGGACACCTGGACAGGTCTCCAGTCCATCACAGGGACACCTGGACAGGTCTCCAGTCCATCACAGGGACACCTGGACAGGTCTCCAGTCCATCACAGAGACACCTGGACAGGTCTCCAGTCCATCACAGAGACACCTGGACAGGTCTCCAGTCCATCACAGGGACACCTGGACAGGTCTCCAGTCCATCACAGAGACACCTGGACAGGTCTCCAGTCCATCACAGGACACCTGGACAGGTCTCCAGTCCATCACAGGGACACCTGGACAGGTCTCCAGTCCATCACAGGGACACCTGGACAGGTCTCCAGTCCATCACAGGGACACCTGGACAGGTCTCCAGTCCATCACAGGGACACCTGGACAGGTCTCCAGTCCATCACAGGGACACCTGGACAGGTCTCCAGTCCATCACAGAGACACCTGGACAGGTCTCCAGTCCATCACAGGGACACCTGGACAGGTCTCCAGTCCATCACAGGACACCTGGACAGGTCTCCAGTCCATCACAGGGACACCTGGACAGGTCTCCAGTCCATCACAGGGACACCTGGACAGGTCTCCAGTCCATCACAGGGACACCTGGACAGGTCTCCAGTCCATCACAGAGACACCTGGACAGGTCTCCAGTCCATCACAGGGACACCTGGACAGGTCTCCAGTCCATCACAGAGACACCTGGACAGGTCTCCAGTCCATCACAGGACACCTGGACAGGTCTCCAGTCCATCACAGGGACACCTGGACAGGTCTCCAGTCCATCACAGTGACACCTGGACAGGTCTCCAGTCCATCACAGGGACACCTGGACAGGTCTCCAGTCCATCACAGTGACACCTGGACAGGTCTCCAGTCCATCACAGAGACACCTGGACAGGTCTCCAGTCCATCACAGTGACACCTGGACAGGTCTCCAGTCCATCACAGTGACACCTGGACAGGTCTCCAGTCCATCACAGTGACACCTGGACAGGTCTCCAGTCCATCACAGTGACACCTGGACAGGTCTCCAGTCCATCACAGAGACACCTGGACAGGTCTCCAGTCCATCACAGAGACACCTGGACAGGTCTCCAGTCCATCACAGTGACACCTGGACAGGTCTCCAGTCCATCACAGTGACACCTGGACAGGTCTCCAGTCCATCACAGTGACACCTGGACAGGTCTCCAGTCCATCACAGAGACACCTGGACAGGTCTCCAGTCCATCACAGAGACACCTGGACAGGTCTCCAGTCCATCACAGAGACACCTGGACAGGTCTCCAGTCCATCACAGAGACACCTGGACAGGTCTCCAGTCCATCACAGAGACACCTGGACAGGTCTCCAGTCCATCACAGGGACACCTGGACAGGTCTCCAGTCCATCACAGAGACACCTGGACAGGTCTCCAGTCCATCACAGAGACACCTGGACAGGTCTCCAGTCCATCACAGGGACACCTGGACAGGTCTCCAGTCCATCACAGAGACACCTGGACAGGTCTCCAGTCCATCACAGGGACACCTGGACAGGTCTCCAGTCCATCACAGAGACACCTGGACAGGTCTCCAGTCCATCACAGAGACACCTGGACAGGTCTCCAGTCCATCACAGAGACACCTGGACAGGTCTCCAGTCCATCACAGGGACACCTGGACAGGTCTCCAGTCCATCACAGGGACACCTGGACAGGTCTCCAGTCCATCACAGGGACACCTGGACAGGTCTCCAGTCCATCACAGAGACACCTGGACAGGTCTCCAGTCCATCACAGGGACACCTGGACAGGTCTCCAGTCCATCACAGGGACACCTGGACAGGTCTCCAGTCCATCACAGGGACACCTGGACAGGTCTCCAGTCCATCACAGGACACCTGGACAGGTCTCCAGTCCATCACAGGGACACCTGGACAGGTCTCCAGTCCATCACAGGGACACCTGGACAGGTCTCCAGTCCATCACAGGGACACCTGGACAGGTCTCCAGTCCATCACAGGGACACCTGGACACCTCTCCAGTCCATCACAGTGACACCTCTCCAGTCCATCACAGTGACACCTCTCCAGTCCATCACAGGGACACCTGGACACCTCTCCAGTCCATCACAGTGACACCTCTCCAGTCCATCACAGTGACACCTCTCCAGTCCATCACAGGGACACCTGGACAGTTCTCCAGTCCATCACAGTGACACCTCTCCAGTCCATCACAGTGACACCTGGACAGTTCTCCAGTCCATCACAGTGACACCTGGACAGGTCTCCAGTCCATCACAGGGACACCTGGACAGGTCTCCACCCCAGTCCATCACAAGCCGTGTTTCCATCAAGGTTTCTAGGTGCGCATTTTGAAGTATCGCAGCAGAAAAGCTTAATGGAAACGGCAAAATACGAAGTTACTTTCTGAAATTCGCCAAAAAGTTTATACGCTCGCTTGAGGTGGTTTTTGGGAGCTGCGAAACCGAGCAGCTGCGCAAAACGACAGATGGAAACACATTTGCCGACTCGTGCTGCCGTAGCGCACATTCACGTCACGTGACTGATCAGCTGTTTCCGCTCCGAACAACATGTAACTCGCTAAAACTAGTTGGCATGACAGAATAAATACAACTCGCCCGACAGCAGCACGTACCTGAAATATTCTCCCCATTTTGACGAGATGTGTGACCGGGTTCTGTTTTCAACCGCTACTTCCTGTTTACTCTCTGGTCTACTGTAGACATGCGCAGTGCTGACGTCTGACGTAATGACGCTGACGTCTGACGTAATGACGCTGTGCGCGGCTTGGAAAAAGCGCTTCAAGCCAGTAGATGGAAACACTTATGCTCTGCATTAATTTGTATTTACATATTTGCGAGGTAGCTCAAAATTCGAAATGAAAATGGATGGAAACAGGGCTACAGAAACACAGAGACAAACAACTCTGTCTCTCACACCTAGAGACAATTTAGAGTTACCAATCAGTCTAACATGCATGTTTTTGATCTGTGGGAGGAAACTGGGGTACCTGGAGAAAATCGATGCAGGCACGGAGAGAACATGGAAACTCCACCCAGATGGGATTTGAACCGGTAACCTTCTTGCTGAGAGGCAACATCTCTACCAACTGAGCCACTGTACAACCCAAAATTAAATAAAAAAAGTCAAATGTATATTTTAAAACAACCTTTCGGTCAACATGCAGAACACAATAAAATAGTAAAAAGACGAAACAGAACACAAAAGACTACAAAAAAAAACTTCAAAATATAATAAGACATAAAAAAAATCATTAAAATTAAGGTCAAATGTGATCAAAGTGTAGATGTTTGATTTCACAAGCATTGAGACCAAACATAGCAAGAAACCACCTCACACTAACAGTCCAGCACGGTGGTGCAGGGTTAATGGTTTGGGCTTCTAGCCCTCGAGTTGACCATGAACTTGATTTTCTGCAGCCCACACGGCACAACGCGAGTTGACGGTGACATCAGGCTGCACTTGTGACGACCAGCTGCCAACCCTGCTCATGCTCAGGTCACACATCAGAGGTGTGTTCTGTAACCTAGCAACAGCTGGTTGTTACTTTGGCAACGCTGGCCTACTAGCACTCATTTGCTCTGTGCGATACGTTGCTTCATGTTTTTTAAACCTTCATAATGCAAGTTCCACTTACAGGTTTTAGATTAAGAAAAAGTTTATTTTTGCAGAATAAAGCCGACCTAAAAGTTAAAAATGTCCTTGTGCCAAAAGACTAAAAGAGATGTCAACTAGGTAAAAGCAAATAATGAGTCTCAAAATAGTGTTTTTCCTCCCTGAATAAACAGCTGGAAGTAAAGAGGAAGACAGGTCAGAATGACATCTCACTGCAGAGCTCTCCATGTGGAAGGATAATTGTACAGTATAAAGCTGATCATTGTATTCTAGCAGGTTAGAAAACTGCAGATATATAATATTTTTACTTTGTTTCTGCATTTCTCAAAACAAACAAACAAACAAAACAAAAAAAGAACACGCCTTACAAATAAGAACCAATAGCAACGAGAGGATACATAATGTGATTAGAAAGGCTGCGGAGTAATTAGTCAACACGTTTATGCAGGTCGTCTGACAGTAACAAAAGCAACCAAGCATTTTAATGTAGCCCCTGTAGCCAGCTATTGTTTCTTTATTCAGTTTTTTTTTTTTTTACTTTATTCTCTCAGTTCATCAACAGAGGATTCCATCTCCTCTGTGGTCCACACTGCTCTCACCCACCTGGAACAGAAGGACTCATATGTCCATCTGCTCTTTGTGGACGTCATGTCTGTCTTCAACACCATGATCCCACAAACACTGATGGACAAACTACTTACACTTGGACTAAGCCCCTCCATTTGTAACTGGGTCCTAGACTTCTTAACCAACAGACCACAGTCAGTGAAGATCCACAACTTCTCCTCCTCCACCATAACCATCAGCACTGGCTCCCCTCAGGGATGTGTGCTGAGCCCTCTCCTGTTCACTCTGCTCACATATGATGGTGCAGCTACCCATCCAGGCTGTCATATTGTTAAGTTTGCAGTTGATACAGTGGTGGTGGGATGCATCACAAACAATGATGAGTCCAGCTACAGGCAGGAGGTGGAACACCTGGAGAGATGGTGCAAAGAGAATAACCTTCAGTTCTAGAAGTGTGAACGCCAATTTAGCCTTCATATAGTTTTTCTGTTTCTGATTCCAAACATTTTTTTTGCAATTTTTTGTTTCATTTACCCTTTATTTATCCAGGTAGTCTCACTGAGCCACAATAACTCATTTTCAAGAGAGACCTGTTTAGGGAGCAGATGATGGGGGTTAAGGGCCTTGCTCAGGGGCCCAGAGTGGGGTGAATGAAGGTGGAGGTAGGTGTGGGTGTTTCACATTCTTCCACCCACATTTTTTTATGTTGTCGGCACCGGGGCTTGAACCGGCGATCTTCCGATCACAGGACCACCATCTCTAACCATTGCGCCACCACTCCCCCATTTAAACAACTTCTAAAATACTTTGGGCTATTTAGCCATTCATAACTCACATTGTTCAACTCATTTTGTGCCGCCGCTTTGGCGTGGGGGATAAGCGCGCGGCACATGTTCTGAGGCTGGGCCTCTCTGCAGGCGTCGCGGGTTCGAGTCCCAGACCCGACGAGCTTCTTTCTGCAGTGTCTCTCCCCTCTCTTCCCGTTTCGCCCTCTCCCCCTTCAATAAAAGCCACTAGAGCCCAAAAATGTAAAAAAAAATAATAATTGTTCAGCTCATTCAAGCGGTGGTGCTAGGACAGAGGTTTTTTTATTTATTAAACTTTTACATTTTTCAACATGTTTCTTTTTAATTACAAATATTTGCCCCATACATATTTAATAGGAGCTTGTCAATTTCTTCGAAATTTTCTTCAGCACACTTGCTTCAGTTTTGTTTTTTATGCTACCTTTAGCTACACTTTTCTAGTTATCTAGCCCTTATGCTACTTTTAGCTAACAAATTACTCCTTGTAGGGCTGGGCGATATATCGATATTTTTAAAATATCGATATTTTTTCTAAAGAGATATAAGACGAGACTATATTGTTTATATCGAGAATAACCTCCTGCTGTCTGCTTTCTCCCACTCACCCCCCTCCTTCTCCACTGAACACAGACCCAGCCCCTCCTTCCTGCCTGCAGGAGGGCGGAGCCGCGGAGACCTTCAGTAAACACGGCAGATATGAAGAGCTGCGACGCTAGCTGCTGAGGGGAAAAAACAATGGCCCTCATGCACGAACATGTTCGTATTTTTATCCTAAATTTCTCCTACTTTTGTTCGTACGAAGCGTTCGTACGAACATGCCACGTCAGATTCAACAAACTCTTCTATCCTCAGGAAAAGTGTGTAAATGGCTGCGCAAATATGATGAATCCCACCTGTTCTATTCACCTGCGCGTGCACGCGGAGAGGTTATTTACATAATTCCCACCCCTCAAAACACCATATAAGGCTACGTTTCCTGCCTCAGAGGCAAAACGTGTTCGTTCATAAAATGACAGCGAAAAGTAAAAAGAAGAACTCTACCGGTGCGGAGATTGAAGTTCTGCTCTCTGAGGTCAAGAAAAGAAAATCTGTCCTTATTAGCAGCGTCACTCATGGGAGTAAATGACCAACTAAAGCCAAAGAATGTTTGTTTATAAGAAATGTGGACCTTAAAATATACACGCGTCCTGGTGGCCCACTGGGTAAAGCATTGCACCGCTTATCGAGACTTCGTGGGTTCGATTCCCACGAGGTATGACTATTTTTTTCCTCCTTCTTTCTTTAGATTATTTATTCATTCCAGATTAAAAAGACTTTATGCTTCATTTCTTGTTGTATTGTAGATAGTTTTCATTCCAGATTAAAAAGACTTTATGCTTCATTTCTTGTTGTATTGTAGATAGTTTTCTTGTGTTTTTTAAATCTGGAATGAATTAAAAGGAGAAAAAAAAACGTTGTCCCATGTGGGACTTGAACCCATAAGGTTCGGAACTGCGACGCAACGTTCTACTCATTGAGCTATCTGAGCTCTATGACAGCAACAGGAGGAGGTCAACCTAAAGTCTGCGTTACCGAAGTCTGCGTTACCGAGACAAATTAAACTTAAATTAATTCATAATTTAAGTTGGTTTCAGTTTGAGATCTTCATATTAATATTGTAGTGTTAGAAAACGGCATTGATAACAAATTGATTTTAATTTAAATACTTTAATCCGTTAGTCATTATTACATTTAAAATTATAATTCGACTTCAAACAGAACCTATTGTCAAAAACAATTGTGGTGCGTGACTTTTTTAAACTCTAAATATTTTCTAAATAACGAAATATGAAGTTATTAGTGGAGAAATTCCGTCTGGATGACAGCAGACCGACTGCTCGTAAAATATACGACAGGTCCGGACCACTCGTAAATTTTGTTCGTATCTGAAAAAAATCGTAGGATACGAAAACATTGTTGAATGCCACAAATGATCCTAAATCACTCGTACGCACAGTTTAAGAACAAATCTGTGCGTACGAACGGTTCGTGCATGAGGGCCAATGTTCTTTCTGAGCTAGATGAGGGCAGAAAAAGTATTTTTGTAGACTATGCTGAAAATAATCCCAACGAAATGTCGGAACTACGAATATTTTTCACCATTTAAACAGCGGAGTGGAGCGTGAACCGTGAAACGGCAGAACTGAGTGTTTTTACAGCCTGCTGCTTCATTAAACAAACCACGGGTCTGAGCTCATATAGCCATGCGTGCACAGCAGAGAGAGGTTTTGGTTGATTGATTGATTGATTGATGTTTATTCATTCATTTTAAAAGAACAATACAAGACAGTTTCATCAGATACAAGAATACAAGTAGGATAAAATGAAGGGAGCAGAAAGAAGATGAAATGAGAGGTGGAGACATTGGTGGATCAGCAGTTTGTCATGTCGCTAAATAAATATAATACGGTCCTTAGCGGCCAACAAGATGGCTAACGCTTTAGCCGTCTTCTTCCACAGCCGAGACTGACCGCGTCTTTAGCGATATATGATAAACTGCTGATTTAATAATGTCTCCGCCTCTCGGTTCACGTTTCTGAGTGGAGGCTGTCGTGTTTTTACACAAGGATTCAATGCGACACTTTGTAGAGCAACTTAGAGAACGTCTTTGTGAACCCGGAAACAACCCCCTGACCTAGGGCTGGGCGATATGGAAAAAATCATATATCACGATATGGACTTTTTTATATCACGATAACGATATATATCACGATATATACAACACGATGTGTGTGTGTGTGTGTACAGCAAAAATTTGGACCAAAGTTTTTTTATTTTATTATTTTACTACAGATAGTTACATTTATAAGAATGTGAACAAAAAGAACAAGGAAATTTGGACCAAAGTAGAAACTAGATCTACCTTAATTCAAGGAGTACGATTATGGAATGACTTAATGCCAAATGACAAATGTTAAGGAAGCCAAATCATTCCTTGTATTTAAGAAACTGGTAAAAAATGAATTGCTAAAAAAAATATAAATGAATCTAATTTAATGTGTGATATATGTGAATTGAAAATTGACTGAGTTATTTACTTATTTTGTTATTATAGAAAATATTGTTTGAACTGTTATTAGATGAATAAGGAGCAGATTTAATAAGATTTATTCTTCATCTGCTACCTTTCATTTTATTATTTTTTTTCTATTATGAATACGTTAATTGTTGTATTTCATTTTATAAAATGAATAAACTAACAAACAAACAAACAACTCCTTTTCTACTTTGGTCCAAATTTTTCCTGCAGGTGGCGGTAAAACAACAGCTGCTAATGAAACTCACGAAGAAGAAATCCGCTCTGAAGTTTGAGTAAACAAAGCAAGAAACAGAAAAGAGAAAACGTTGCGTTTGATTGCGGTTCTGTTGTGTCTCTGGTCTGTTTTGTATTGGTTAACTGGACCCGAGTTCGGACTCGGTTGGACTCTGGGTTCGTGTCCTCTGGACCCATTTTGTCTCAGAGTTTCAGCGGAGCGAAATAATGGAAGCTAACAAGGTGAGCTTCCCCCTCTTTTTGGTAAAAGTTATTCTTCTTGGGCTGCCTGTGCAGCTGTTTTCTCCTTGTTGAGATCTATGGTTGAGACACCGGCTTCATGCGCCTGCGTCTCTGTTGCTCTCGAGTTTAACCACGTAAAGCATGTGTCGCAAACCCGCGCGTGCGTCAAACATAAAGCCGCGCCGTCATCTCGCAAAACCACAATATGAAGCTTATTTGCGACAGTTATTTTTTTATTCTTATTTATCACGATAGAGACGATAGAAGGAAAGTAGCACGATAGACACGTTTCTATCGTCCCCACGATATATATCGTCATATCGCACAGCCCTACAGCCCACCAGGAAATATTTAGAAGCTGGCGTATCCACGTTGGACATGAGTTTAGTTCACTTGTGACAAGTTCATTCATTCCTCCTCATCGGAGGAGGAAGTGAATGGTGACCGCTTCAAGCGATCACTTGACTTTTGGCAAAAAAACAAAAGAAAAGTCCGATCAGCGATGAAGAAGGGATATTTAATACATTTGTGTCTCATACAAAACAGTCCGCCACCAGGGCAGTTTATTGTGAGACAACGCGCGTGCATGAGCGGTCATAAAATTTGAGCTTGGCGCGTTCACGCGAGCGTTCAAAGGCTTGTGCAGCGGCGCTCGCACGGTGCTCACACGGCGTGGCGCGGCGCTCGGTCCAGCGCGGAGCTCTGCCTCGCCCTTTACTTACCTCACTGTTCTACCATAGCTCCGCCTTAAGACAAGATTTGAAAAATGCATCAAAGTGGGTGTGTCAACAGACACGGGTGGGGGGTGAGCGAGGATGTGTGGCCAGGACGAGAGACCATTATTGTTTTTGAATGTTAAAATTACATTAGTAATAAACAACTTAAAACAAGCAAAAACAAAGAATTATTATGTAGATTTATTTATCCATTCTCACCCAATCTATCCAAAACAAAAGGCTTAAAAAAATGAAAATAATACCACAAGGTTCACTGTGACCGGGGATCGAACCCTGGTCTTTTGGGTTCCAAACCGGATACCCTGCCTCTGCCCCAACTTGGCATTCATGCATTAGTCAAAGTCAACTTTATTGTCAGAACTGCAATATGTACAGGACATGCACAGGATTGAAATTGCATTTCTCTCTGTCCCTCGGTGCAACAATAACCATTTAAACACTAAAACACTGAAACATTTAATAAACATAAGTAGTGCTGGACGATAATTCAATAACGATAAATATCGCGATATACTTTTATTCAATAACGATGATATGAAGTTTAAGCATATTTTCGATATTTCGATAGGATTTTACAACGTTTCACTGACGTTTTTCTGTTTCTGTTCGGGTTGGAGCGGCTGCTTCAACAACCCGCCCGGACAGAAAAAGCTGTGACACAAAACGTGCGTGGTGACGTCGTTGTTACGCAGCGCTCAGTCCAGCAGCAGGCGTTAGCGGTAGCAGGCTAAAAGCTAAGCTAGTCTCCAAAGCGCGTTAAGTTTTCGCTTCAAAACGAGTCAAACGAGTGCTCATGACCGTCAGAATGTGACTGAACAAAGTTTCACAAGCGAAGAGAAAGCAGACGACATCACTGATGAGAGGAAAGACTAATTCGTAGGTGTGGACGTAGTTCGGTTTTGTTAAACTGCAGGTCTCATCTGCAGCGAGTCTTACTCGGTTTCTTTATTTTGCAAAACGTGACAAAGTCGTTCTAACTAGCGGTGGAAACATCTAACTTGTTTAATCTGAAGAGTTTCCACTCGATAGAATATGATGAGAGTCAGAAGATGAAGAACAATAAAGTTTGAGCCAACGTTTCCCTGAAACTACGACGTAAACAAACAGCCCCAGCAGCGCTGCATGTTTTTTAAATTCAAAATAAAACAAATTCATCAGAAGAAAAAAAAAACACTGAATGAAAATGTGCAGAAAGACGAAAATAGTGTTTTAATATCTGCCCCTTGTTTAAAAAATACAAAATAACTACAAACAAACAACAACCTTCACTTCACCTGCACCACACCTTCCCAACAACTTTGATTTAATCATATTTTAAAACATATAAATAGTTTTAGAAATGTTTATGGTGATATCAAGTCAACACAATCCTGTTTCCTGATTTACAACTCAGCTCCTTCAAACTAGTCCTAAATGGAGGTTTTACAAACATTTACATTCCCTTCAGGGTTTAATAACTTTAAACAAATTTTAATTGAATATTTGGGGGGTAATTTTTTTTTTCAGTTTTATACATGACTTGTAAAATACTATGTTCAACCAAATCATAAAATTTTAATAATTTAAACTGATGAAATATTTGTTGGGTGACCATAGCACTTCCTACTAATAATTCTTATAGCTCTTTAAAAAAAAAAAAAAAAAAACAGGGTTTGTAATAGTTTTACATGCTTTTCCCCAAACTTCAATACAACAGATTAAATAACAATCATTACATTATTCAATATATTCAAAACTTTGTCATTCAAAAACTATTTTACTTTATACAGTAATGCAATTGATTTTGTTATTTTTATTCTTAAGTAATTTCCATGAGATTTCTATGTCAGCTTCTTATAAATAACAACACCCAAAAGTTTTATTTAATTAACTATGAATTTCAATGCTGTAAATTTTAAAGATGTTTAAAGTTAAGAATTTTATGGCAAGAAAGTTCATGCTCAATAATCCACGTACCAAATCCAATAATTCTCAGTCAGGTCATCTGGACAGTTTCTCTTTTTTATAGAAACTGGATGGAGGATGGAGGGTGAAACGTTTCTATAAAAAAGAAACTGTCCAGATGACCCGACTGAGAATTATTGGGTTGAGAAGTTTATGTTTATTTGATGGTGATTTCCATCTTTTTGGAGGCTAAATACAAATACAAGGAGAACATTAATTTATTTGTATAGTTTATAGTTTTTTTTAGGCTTTTATATTGTGTAATAGAATAAATGCGGTTGTAAGGTAATTAAACACTTACTGAGCCATCATTATTGTAGATGCGCAGTTTAGCAGACTTTAATCTTGCACAAACTGCCACCAAAGTGCGAGTTCTTCCTTTTTCCGATACTAAATTGTTTCTACTGTGATTAATCAGAAATGTAATTTCACGCTTAGACTTCAATTTATATTGGTCTACCAGAAAATAGACCTTTTATTGAAACTATCACAGAATTACATTAAACATTGGTATCGATATTAGCTCTGATTTAATAACTACGTTGACAAGAATTCAAATTAAAACAAACAGACAATTAAAACTTAACTGTTGGCACATTACTTGACAGATTAAATGCTTATGAAAATAAGAAATAGGAGGAAGGAATACTGGAAGCTAAGTTAAGCTAAAGTTGGTTACTTTGAACCAGACTGGGTGACACCGTTTCCCCCTGTTTTATGAAATATTATTTTATAAATATTTTATGAATTTTTATTCATAAATGTTTTATGAAATATTATTTATGCAGGATCGAGAGAGAGATCGGCAATTATCCTCAAAAGAATATCACAGCTCAAGAGATTTTACACTGGAAACTATTTCTTGTTTAAAGACAAATGTTCTTTATTTTAACCATAGAATATTAAATAGAAAGCAAACCAGAAAACAAACAAGTAACATACATACATACATACAAGTATTAATGCATAAACAGATGCTCTTACCGTTTGACATCCAAGTGAGAGAGCCGTTCGTCAATCACAGGCAGAGCGAGCATTAAAACAATCCGGGCGACTGCACATCACCGTCCGACTCTAACTAACTCTGGGAGCTCAGCTCGTTTCTTTTTATTCCTTTAGACAAGAATCACTTGCGAAACAGAGTTGGCCGGGTTCTTTCCACAAGTAATACTTTATCCAAAGCAACAAAGTTCCAGAGATGCCTATGTGATGAACTCAGGAGATGAAACTGACTGTTCCTATGATGGAATCAGCCCAGTTTCAACTTCTCATAACAAAATTCCAAAGATGCCTATAGTGATGAATAACAAAATTCCAAAGATGCCTATAGTGAGGAATAACAAAATTCCAAAGATGACATAGTGATGAAATTAGGAGTTGAAACTGACTGTTTCTGTATCAGCCCAGTTTCAACTTCTTATCTCACAACCAGTGACAAGACTGGAAAATTACACACAATGTTTCAGACTTTCTTGTTTACATATAATGTCTGAATGTTTCAGACTTTCTTGGACTGATCAGAGAACAAACTTATTTATTCATTATTCACCCCCACACGAACAGACTGCTGGGCTCCCGCACGCTCAACCACACCACGGCTCGTTACCTGTTGAAGGTTCGTCTCTTGGAGACAAGAGTGGAGAAGTTTGTGGACACACACGTGGATGGGTTTGTCCAGTGGCCGTCCAGTTGGACTTCAGCGTGAGTGTGCTGATTCACGATACGAGGAACTCGCCTCCCTCGGCAGGAAACAACGGTCAAGCGCACAGACTGACTTTCAAAATAAAACTTTAGAAAACAAATTCTTCCAGAAGAGTGACAGGATCACAGTAAGGCTTTACTATGATCCTAGCGGAGACGTGGGTCGTTGACACATGACCGGGCCGTCTCCAGCTTTCCCAGAGGAGAGAGCAGGTTGACAGTTCGTTCTCCTCGAAACTCTAACTTCCAAATAGGAAGTGCCCATTATATGGGAGGCGGGATCTGACCCACCTCCTAAATGACTACTGGCGGGTATTAACAAAATAAAAGATGGAAGTATGATCCCATAGGCAGAAAGTCTCTTGACGGACAGCAGGAAAACTGTTTACATAAACAGCCAGGTGGCCTGCTTGTGAGCACAGAAAATGTTATGGCTAACTTCATAGACAACACAAAAGAAGCTGCAAGTTACGTTTACTCTGACCTTGTGCTTTAGATTCAAAGACTGCGTGTTCTGCAGAAATAAACCAGCCGAAGGGTCAAAGTCATGCAAGTAACAGATCATCATTGAAATGACAGAAATACTGTTTGATCAATTCTGAATTAACACACATTAAAGAGAAAGTTCAATCTGATTAATTAGTGTCCATTAATTCATAATAATTGTTAACCAAAATAGTGTTTACTCGTCTCCTTGAAGGCTTCAAGAAGGTGTAACACTGAGAGTTTCAGAGAGATGCAGAGAGGTGTACTTGAAGGTCAAGCCTAAAATAACAGAGGCTAGGTGTATCACTACAGTCCCCCTTTTTGGAAGTCATCGCCTGTCCTTGGAGATGAGTTCCAACACGAAAGGATACCACCGAATGTCTCTGACCTCTATGCAATCCAGCAAGTGGAAAAAAAAAATCAAAAAAAGTTCAAAATTATACTCCCATAATGTTTTGGAAATTCCATACTGTTCGTAGGTAATCCCTTTGCGGTAAGCTTTCAATCCTTTGGAAAACATAGTCTGTTAACCCATGGAAAACTGAGTCTGTGATCCCTTGGAAACAAAGTCTTATAATCCACAACGGTAAATCCACAACGATGGGGGTTATTGATTTCATCAGCAAGAATGGGTTTTTTCAGCATGTAGAGGGGATCCCTCGATTGAAGCAGAGGAGGCGGGCCTTGGATGAAGGTTGAAGACCAACGTTGGATCAGCAGGTCCCCACATCGAAGGTTGCAGGCTGGATGGCTTCCAGTCGGTGCCACCCTGGTTCAATGTGTCATGCAATTATGTGGTTTTAGGTGGGCTTATGATTGGGATTCTACATTAAGCCTTACCTATATGCACCTGGTATGTAAGCTATCATGGATTAGATCAGCTAAAATTACCAATTAAGGGGTGGATCAATGCTGTAAAAATCAGATATAGGGATCTATACCTATAGAAATGTGGAGGGCTTCTGTAACGAAGGCCTCTTCTTTCAAACTATTCCTCCATTCATTATTTAGTTTTGGTTAAACTAAAATAAAAATGAAATCTAGTTTGGTCTAAATGTCTGTTGTCTTTTAGACGAACGACGCAAGATTTGGTATTCCCTATAAATTTTGCAGTCTATGGCGAGACTCATCAAAATGAATAGATCTAGAATAGAAACGATCGAATCGGTTCTACCTAAATGATTGGGAGGTCAGTGTAGATTATAGTACCTTAAGTAGTATTCATCTACAATGACTTTTCAAAGATTGAGATCTTTAACAAAATGAACAGCATGTTGGCATAGTTAAAATCCATTTAAGTCTTCAACTTATCAGCAATCAAAACCTCTTTTGGCTGGGAGTGTTCAGAAAACAATAACAACTTCAATAACAACAAAAGTAGCAATCAAGCAACTAAAAACAACGTTTCACTACGTCAAACTCACTCTGGTCGTCAGATTCCACGTGTCACACACCAGAAATACAGTCTAAACTGATTAGTTTACTTACTAACCTGTGTTTGGACGACCTTATTTTCCCATGAAGTCTGTGAGTTTGTCAGATCTTTGTCGTTTGTGGGGTTATTGAAATCTTTGTCCTTGACATGGGCATGGCCTAACATCACCCCCCTGTGGTCATGAGGGACCACGCGCACAGGTGTGGACGTCCGTCCATGGGCACGAGTTAGGATGCCATTGTTTAGTTTAGGCTGTTTACGCAGCTTAGAGTAGACAGTACGCAGGAACCTTTTAGGTTTCGGCCAACGTACCTCTGTACGTTTACCTCTTTCTGCGTAATGCAGGTGTGTCACAACTGTCGGCGCCGTCGCAGGCGTGTCTCTGTCGTTGTGAAGTATGTCTTCCCACTTCATGAATGAAGAGGTGCTCTTTGAGTCTGTAAGAACTATGTCATCTCTGAGTAGTCCTAGATCCAAATGCTCTTGAACCAAGGTTTCATTGAAAGCTTGGCTGATGACTGAATTACCTGTCCCAGAGGACAGCACAGCGTTCTCGGTGTGTGATCCTTGGATCTCTACACCGTCCTCTACCTGTGGTAGGAAGTGTGGGTTCACCCCCCTTTTGTTTGAGGAGGGGTCCTCAAAATCCGTAACAATGAAGTCCAAGTGACTGTCAGCGTGTAGTAGACTGTCACCTTGTGGGCTCAGATGTCCTTGAACCAAGACTTCACTGAAAGCTTGGTTGTTCGCCGAATTACCTGTCCCATAGGACAGTACAGCGTCATCGGTGTGGGACCCTTGGATCTCCACACCTTCCGCTACCTGTGGTAGGAAGTGTGAGTCTGCCCCCCTTTTGTTCAAGGAGGGGTCCACAAAATTTGTAACAATGAAGTCCAAGTGACTGTCAGCGTGTTGTAGACTGTCACTTCGTTGGCTCAGATGTCCTTGAACCAAGACTTCACTGAAAGCTTGGCTGTTTGCCGAATTACCCGTCTCACAGGACAGTACAGCGTCATCGGTGTGGGACCCATGGATCTCCACACCTTCCTCTACCGGTGTTAGGTAGTGTTCAGTGAGTGCTGAAGGTGTCAGCTCGCAGAGGAGGTCCTCGCGATGGGCCAGAGTCTGGTCCAACTGTTGAGTCTCCTCCGTCTCACCTGTATATGAAGGATCACTTACCGGGTTTGTGGTCTCGGTTGGGGAATCCCTTGTGACCTTAGCGGTACCTGTTGTTAGACAGTCAGTGTCCTGACCTTGGGGAGGTACCACGAATGGCAGTGGACTGCTCACTGTGGCCCACATTGTCTGATTGCCATAATTTATAATCGCTTCAAAGCGATTTATAAAATCTTGGCCAACCACAAATGGAGCCCGGAGTGAGTCAAGTTCAGACACATATACCGGGTGGTATAGTGACATCTCGCCAATCTGCATGTGAACCATGGCTATTAGGGTTGTTCTCGTCTTTGCGAGGCCTTGTTGCTCACCATAAGTGTATTTCACAAAGGGTATTTGCCTGTCAACATCGTTAGCGGCGGTCCTTAGCTCCTCAAACAGTTCGGCTGACATGGTAGACACGTCTGAGCCGCTAACCAGGAGCGCTTCTTGCTCTAGGACCCCTTCCAATGTGAGTGGGTAAGCTCTCTTAGCTAACCCCCTTTTTATAAAGTTACACAGAAACCGTGCAGGTTTTTCCACACGTGTCTGTGTACGTGTGACTCTGTCTGTGTAATCGTCGTCGCTGTCAGCATCATGATGGCTGTCTGCCTCATGACCTTCAGGATGCGGATTTTCAGCAATTTGTTTGCTGTCAGCATCTATGTCAGTGTTGACGTTGTTGTTGTCAACTGTGTGCACTGAGTTGTTGCAAAAGGCAGTGCTGCGCGTCGCTTCATCAGGATGAACAACGTTGTTTGTGTTATCATCAAGGACAACGTCACACGTTGTGTCAGCTTGGTCAACCACTGTAACAATCAAATCATTTGACAAACAACTCACAATCTCAGTCACGTCCACGCGCGGAGGCGCCGCTTCCATAATCTGGAGCATGTGTGACTCATTGCATGTCTCAAACTGTGCAGTTCGAGGGGCAGTGGCAGGAGGGCCGCTTCTCGGGGGCACATGTCGGGACAGACCATTTTTCAAAGGGTCACGGTTCCCATGCAACCGCCTTCGAATCTCACCCACTGTGAGATCCATGAGAGAACCCTTTTGGTTCGATCCGGACCATCTGGGTTCATCTAGAGAGCGAACACCTGCCTTTTGTAGTTCTCTGCTCATCTCAAGGTTTTCAACCTGAGGCGAAAGAGGAGCAATACTCCTTGTGAA
>JBBPBX010063600.1:9405-20482 GCA_038048925.1 Garcialebias charrua | reverse complement strand
GGTCTCTTTTGATGTTACATCACTCTTTACGTGCATTCCTGTTGATGAAGCAGTAGAGGTGGTCTGTTTAAGGTTAAAATCAGACACCACTCTGAACAGCAGAACCACGCTTTCCACAGAGCAACTGTGTCAACTCTTGAAACTGTGCCTGCAGTCAACCTACTTCACATATGGGGAGCAATATTATAGGCAGAAACATGGATGTGCTATGGGGTCTCCAGTTTCTCCTATTGTTGCCAACCTGTACATGGAGGAGGTAGAAAAGAGAGCCTTGACATCCTTTACGGGGAGACCACCAAGTCATTGGTTCAGGTATGTTGATGACACCTGGGTTAAAATTAAATCTCAGGAAGTCCAACATTTCACTGATCACATCAACTCTGTGGATAAATATATCAAGTTCACACGAGAAGATGTAAGAAATGGCAGGTTGGCTTTCTTGGACTGTGAGGTCTCAGTTTCTGATAGAGGAAATTTGCAAACTGAGGTGTACCGCAAACCCACCCACACAGACCAGTATTTACAGTTTGACTCCCATCACCCTCTGGAGCACAAGTTAGGAGTCATCAGGACTCTGTACCACAGAGCAGACAGCGTCCCCACTAACGCAGGAGCCAGACAGAAGGAGAAATCACACACAAAACAGGCTCTAGAGAAATGTGGATATCCTAACTGGGCCTTCCTGAAAGCAGAGAAGAAACCCAAACAGGACTCCAGCCAGCCATCAGGTGAAAAGAAGGAACCCAGACCCAGACCAGTGGCCATTCCATATGTTGCAGGGGTTTCAGAGACATTGAGACGTTTATTTTCTAAACACAACGTCCCAGTGGCTTTTAAACCTCAAAATACATTACGGCAAAAACTGGTTCATCCCAAAGATCCAGTCCCCCGGCAAAAACAGAGTAACATTGTGTATGCTGTTCAGTGTCAGGAGGGCTGTGATCAGTCTTATATCGGGGAAACTAAACAGCCACTGGCCAAAAGGATGGCCCAGCACAGAAGATCAACATCATCAGGTCAGGACTCTGCAGTCTACACTCATCTCCAGGCCAGCGGTCACTCTTTCAGGGATGAAGATGTTCACATCCTTGATAGAGAGGAACGATGGTTTGAGAGAGGAGTAAAGGAGGCCATCTTTGTGAAAAGAAACCGCCCATCATTAAACAGGGGTGGAGGCCTCCGGGTTCAACTGTCCCCCTCCTACAATGCTGTGATTGCTGGTATCACTCAGCCCTCTGTGAATAGCAAACAACCATCAGGGTGCTAACGATCCATTGTTAGGCTGATGGTCCTCCTTGATCATGTGAGCAGCTGGTTTCAGGCTGTCATCAGCCAACTGGTTGTGTAACACTGTGAGAGGGTGCTATTTATAAGACTGAGCTGAACCCAGCACCTCAGACTGAGGAAGTCTTTCGGACGAAAGACGAAACGTTTCTACAATTTTTTGCTTTGTTTTGTTTTTTTGTTTTTTTGAATGTCCAGAGGACCAGACTTAGCTTTTTTAGATTTTTCTACCTGGATTATTGAGCATGCATCAGGGTACTTTGTTTGACTTACCTTGCTTTCCTCATTATGCTTCCAGCAATCTGGTCTCCTGGATTCTTGTGCCCTGGATCCCTTGTGAAGCTCCTCATATCTGTAAAGAACCTTGCTTACCTTCAGCTGCTCTGTGCCATTCCACCACCAGCCCTACTGCCTACTTCAGCCTGGAACCTTGAAGCCTCTGCTCTACGTGGTGTGGCTGCCCTTGTTCAGTGAGAGATCGCCCATGTTTTCCTGGACATCCTGTTTGAAAAACATCCTCCTCAGATGTTCCAGGTTCTCTTTGTAAATAAGCATATTCCATAATTCACTGAAAATAAATCACTGTAATCATATTACTCTGTCTGTTTCCTTATTGGGTCTGACCACTTAATCATGACACTCAGAGTATATTAAGGGGATGACCCTCAACTACTTTCACAACAAATTTAGTTTTGCTAGTTTTAAAATTGACATATGGTTAGTAAAGCTCATTAGCTGCAGTGGTGCATGTCTAATCAGGTTGACTCCAAAAGTGAATCAGTTATAGATGTTCATTGAATAATCACATTCTGGGAAAATAATGCCAACAAACAACACAGACACAAACATGATGGCTCATGATGGCTTGCCTTTCATAGCAATGAAAGGATAATTTAGAAAACAAAAGTTCATATGTCTAACCTAAAGTGCCTCACCCAAAACAAGAAAACCTTTATCTGTTCTGCTCAGATCAATAAAACAGAATTACAAATACTTGAAAACATCAAAGTTTTTCTTCTTTGTCACTTGCAAATGGCGACAATTTATCAACTTTTCATCCCACAGTAAAGCGTTAGATTTATTTCTGCTGTTTTCCATGCAGAACGGTGCAAATGCAGCTCAAAGGGTCATAGTTTGTTGTGAAGTTTAACAGAACGCTATCCATCCTTGTTAAAGTGATGGGATGCAGCTCATTTACTCGCTCGAGAAAGCTGCTACTCATTGTTCTGCATTTTCTTTCTTAAAGCAGTTCCCATTACAATGACAAACAATACAATCCACTGAAAGACGGAAAACCCAATTCATCTTATGGAAAATTTGTTTTTACTTTTCAGATTTTTGTATAGAACAGATAGGAGTATAATTTCTGTTTCAATAATTCATGTCTAAAGTCAATTTTATGGCAGTACATCTGATGTAACAGCATATAGTAAAGCATTCAGACACACACACTGTCCACCATGATCTATAAATAGTTTGTGTATCTGATGGTGCACTTTTGTGTGGGGAGCTCATTCTGTCAATCCAGTGAATGTCAATTGCCTATTATATCCAGTCTGAGAGAAGGATGGATAGGGAAGGGCTGTTGGATTGCAGCGTTGTAACAGATCCTTCCAAACGTGGACCTGTGCACCCACATACACACACAGGCAGGGATAAAATGATTTAAAAAGAAACATTGCCTCTGTCATCATAAATCCTCCTAATCTAAGTCTAAAAGAAAACGTGAGTTTTGCCCCAAACATGACCTTAACGCATCATGTCATCACTATTCTGCTTTAGTTGTAATATCAAATTAGTTCCAATTAAAATCAAATGGAAAAAAAATGGTTTTTTCCAAATATATGTTTTTTTTTTCTAAATACTGTATGTGAATTCTAGATCTTTGGATTTAGATACTTTTAGGCTTCGAACGTGTTTTTCAATTTGTAACTTGTTCAGATTTATCAAATATTTTTAAGATACACACTTCACATCACCAAATCTCAATGGTCATGTATAAAATGTGATGACAAAATGAGTAAAAAAAAATTAATAAAAGTAAAATACAAAGTAACAGCCATCAGACAAAAATAAAATATTAAAAAATATATACCTTAAGGCATGTTGCATACGACCAGGTATGTTCAAGTTTTAAACAAAAACTCATTTTGCCTCATTATATGTAAAATGTACAGTTATAGCCATTTTTGGGTTAGCTAAGATTGAATAGTGATAGGTATTTGTAAACACCTTCATTTAAACACATTCATCTAGAACAAGAATCACACAAAGAAACAAGAAATAATTATAAAACAGTCACACTTTGCAAAGGGGATATCACTTCAAACTCGCTTGGAGCCGGGCTCAAACGTGTTTGAAGCAAGTCCGAATTGGTCAGCGCGTGCTGGGATTTTATTCTCTCAAAAATAGGACAAGGTGAGATTCAGATAGCACATGAATAGAACAAGAACGTAATATAAAAAAAAAAACAGAAAGTGATGTCAGAACATTATCTGTAATCAAACATGAGCTGGCCCAACCAGCCTCCTTGTTCTGTGTCAAGGAGACAACTGCACGCACTCTTTAGATAACTCTTTGTTACATACAGAGAGATTTAGAGAAGCAAGTTGAGTAATGATTTTGTCAGAGTACATTAATAAAATAAGTTATATATGATAAATGTTAAATCCTCTATCAAATAGTGTGGTGGCCATGTTTAATTGGATTGAGTACAAACATTAATTATTTGTAGATTAATAACTCAACTCAACTTATCTAACAAGCTAAAACAGATTCTCTGGACGGATTAAAACAAATAATTGTTGAAACCTTTTGTCTTTTATCCAAAACACTTCTTCAGTCTGAGGATCTGCACTAAATTCAGTTTTATAAATAGCCCCTTTTCATTGTGAATCAACCAGTTTGCTGGTGACAGTCAAAACTAGCTGTTCACATGATAAAGGAGAACCATCAGCCTAATGACTGATCATTAGTGTCCTGATGCCACTTTTTATTCACAGTGGGCTAAGGCCCTGTTTACACGGACACGGTGGGGGTAAACGGAGGTTTGGGGTATGTTAATTAGAGGAAAAGATCTGCGTTGACACGGACAAATTCTGTGTGTATGACTTCCCCTGCCCTCATGAATACACTCCCCGCCCTCATGAATCCACTGTATTTACCATGCTGGGTCATTAGATGGCGCAGTGAATTTTTGAACCTTCACCAATGCGCATGCATGCTACCTCGGCCTGTTTTCCTCTGGGGCCAGAGCTCTATTGCTGCGTTCCAGTTGCATCGGAAGTCGAAATTACGATCCCGGACTGACGTCATTTCCGAGTTGAATGCATTCCAGTTAGCTTGTCGGCGCGACGATGAAAACAAGATGGACGCCCGCTACAAAGAGTCAGAGTCAGAGAGTCTTTATTGTCATTTTCACCGCATGTGGTACATGTGATGAAAACGAGATTATGTACACGGGGTCCCAGTTACATCCAACAACAAATGCAAGAGAAAAACAGTAATAACATCTAGAATTAACTAAGAAAAACATCAACTAGTAATACACTAAGCCTAATATAGTGGGAATAAACAGCAGCACGAACATGAGTTTGTATGAGCAGATGGTCACAGATGAACACAGATGAACACAGCAACAAGAAAACAGATCAGCATCAGCATGATGTGATATTTTGCAGTGTTTATTTTTTATTTTATTTTTATTTATTCATGAGTCTAACAGCCTCAGGGTAGAAGCTGTTCCTCAGTCTAGTGGTTCTACACTTGATGCTCCTCAACCTCCGTCCTGAGGGGAGTGGGGCAAAGAGTGAGTGTGCTGGATGAGTGAGGTCTTTCATGATGCAGGTGGCTCTTTTCCTGCATCTGGAGGTGTAAATGTCTGTGATGGTGGGGAGACTGACTCCAACAGACTTCTGTGCAGCCTTCACCACTCTCTGTAGAGCTTTCCTCTCTTCAACTGTGCAGCCTCCATGCCACACGTTGATGCTGGAGCACAGGACGCTCTCCACTGCACACCTGTAGAACGAGGTGAGAACTGGGCTGCTCAGACCAGCACGTCTCAGCCGTCTGAGGAAGTAGAGTCTCTGATGACCTTTCTTGATCAGGCTGGTGGTGTTGTTGCTCCAGCTGAGGTTATCATTCATGTGTACACCCAAGTATTTGTAGCTGGAGACCACTTCCACTGCAGACCCACCTATTTTCAGTGGGGCATGGGTGTGTTTGTTCCTTCTGAAGTCCACAATCATCTCCTTTGTCTTCTTCACATTCATGTGAAGATTATTCTCTTTGCACCAGCTCTCCAGATGTTCCACCTCCTGTCTGTAGCTGGACTCATCATTGTTTGTGATGCATCCCACCACCGCTGTATCATCTGCAAACTTAACAATATGACAGCCTGGAAGTGTGGCTGTACAATCATATGTGAGCAGAGTGAACAGAAGGGGGCTCAGCACACATCCCTGAGGAGAGCCAGTGCTGAGGGTTATGGTGGAGGAGGAGAAGTTGTGGATCTTCACGGACTGTGGTCTGTCTGTTAAGAAGTCTAGTACCCAGTTACAAATAGAGGGGCTTAGTCCAAGTGTAGATAGTTTGTCTATCAGAGTTTGGGGGATCATGGTGTTGAAGGCAGATGTGAAGTCCACAAAGAGCAGACGCACGTATGAGTCCTTCTGATCCAGGTGGGTGAGAGCAGTGTGGACCACGGAAGAAATGGCGTCCTCTGTTGATCGGTTCTCACGGTATGCGTATTGATGAGGGTCCTCGTTGATGTTGACGGTTGCCTTGATGTGGGACATGACCAGTTTCTCAAAACATTTAGCGACTATCGGGGTGAGGGCCACCGGTCTATAGTCATTCAGACCAGTCACTGTGGAGCTCTTTGGGACTGGGATGATGGTCGCGGTCTTCAGGCAGGTGGGAACTGACTCCAGTGCAAGTGAGGTGGTGAAGATGTCAGCCAGCACCTCACAGAGCTGGTCCGCACATTCCTTCAGAACTTTCCCTGGGATGTTGTCTGGTCCGGTTGCTTTATGAGGATTAATCTTTCTGAGACTGCCTCTCACTTCTGCTGCGGACACCCTGAGATGCTCTTCATCTGGTGATGAGGTGAGTCTGGTGCTAGCTGGTCTGTTTGGATCATCAAAACGTGCATAAAACTTATTGAGGGCATCAGGCAGAGATGGGTCCCTGGGGCATTGTTTGTTCTTGCCTTTGTAATCTGTTATGCATTTAATACCCTTCCACATGCTCCGTGGGTCTTGTGAGGTGAACTGTCCCTCGATCCTCTGTGCATACGTGGCCTTGGCCTTCTTAATGCCATCCTTCAGTTCTTTCCTGCTCTTTCTCAGCTCCTCTTTATCTCCTGACTTGAATGCAGTATCCCTGGCTGCTAGCAAGGCGTGAACTTCTTTATTTAACCAGGGTTTCCGGTTCGGGTAGGATGTTGTTCCGAAGGAACATTTCATTATTTTCAACAACAAAGCTGTTGTTGTTCTTGCTTTGTTGGATTATAAAAGGTTTCTAGACCAATTACCAGCGAAGTTGAAGAGCAATTCTGAGGCTCTTGAAATGTTAACCAGGTATGTTTCAACCAGTATTTTTTATAAAATAAATAGGCTTATTTTTGTTAATTATGGTCGAGGCTCTTTCACATCTATTTTATAGTTTTAATTCGATCTCTTTTAGGAAAATAGCAGCAGTACAGAAGTTATCATTAGATAAATAAAATCAGAAAGTGCTGAACATGATGTTTTTCTTTTCTTTTTTACTACCTCAGCATAACCATTAGCAGACATATAAAAAAGCTAAGTGTGATCTTCTGGACATTCAAAAAACAAAACAAAGCAAAAAAAAATATGTTTTCTTGCTTTGTTTTTTGAATGTCCAGAGGACCACACTTAGCTTTTTTAGAGTTTTCTACTTGGATTATTGAGCATGCATCAGGGCATTAGACATGTTTTTTACGGTTTATTGTTTAAATTGTTATTAAACTTGAAATTATTTATTTGTATTTTAGGATGCTGCTGATACACACAAACCTACGGACACATGGAATAATCATGAAGACTGGTACTCATTGGAGGTGATGCTGAACATGGATGACAAGTTTGTGCGCCATTTCAGAGTCAACAAGACCCAGTTTTGATTTGATTTGATTTGATGTTTATTCATTCATTTTAAAAGAACAATACAAGACAGTTTCATCAGATACAAGAATACAAGTAGGATAAAATGAAGGGAGCAGAAAGAAGATGAAATCTTATTATATCTGCCCCTTATTTCACAGTTTGTTCAACCAATGATAACCTTCAAGCAACATCACAGAATGAATAATTCTACTTATTTTTCTAACTGTAATACACAAACTACATCACAAAATGAATAATTCTACTTAATTTTCCTAACTGTAATACACAAACTAGATCACAAAATGAAAAATTCTACTTAATTTTTCCAACTGTAATACACAAACTACATCACCCATAATTCTACTTGATTTTTCTAACTGTAATACACAAACTACATCACAAAATGAATAATTCTACTTAATTTTTCCAACTAATACACAAACTACATCACACTTAATTTTTATTTTATTTTTATTTTTACTTTTTTTTTTTTACTTACTTTTCCTATTTTTTTTTTTATTTAATTTTCCTAACTAATACACAAACTAGATCATAAAATGAATAATTCTACTTAATTTTTCTAACTGTAATACACAAACTACAAGATGGCACAACATCAAGATGTTGACAAAATGAATAATTCTACTTAATTTTCCTAACTGTAATACACAAACTACATCACAAAAATGAATAATTCTACTTCTTTTTTCTAACTGTAATACACAAACTGCGTCACAAATGAAAAACTACTTAATTTTTCTAACTGTAATACACAAACGCACTAAGCTACATCATAAGTACAACATAAGTGTGATACACAAACACACTAAGTTACATCATATATAGTTTTGGAGCAAGTCCTTTTTGACCTTTTTCTTAAATGTACACATTGATTTTGCATTTTTAACATCACTCTCCAGAGCATTCCACAATCGAACTCCCTGAATTGAGGTAGACCGTCCCTTTAAGCTGGTTCTGAATTGTGGTTTGATGAATATCTCTGTTCCCTTGAGATTGTAACAACTTTGTCTTTTTATAAAATTTCTTTGGATATTTAAAGGTAATGTGTTATTATGAGCCCTATACATAACTGATAAAATACTATATTCTACCAATTCCTGGAATTTCAGTAAGTTTAGCTGAAGAAACAAGTTCACATTTCACAGTTCACAGTTCACATCTCTAATGATGCAGCTGCAGGAGAAAGGCATAAGGAAGGAGCACTGTCAAGGTGCAGCACCAGTCCCTGTAGAAAAGAAGGTCCTGATGTTCCTGTGGTACATGGCGAACCAGAACAGCTTCAGGGAGATGTCTGACAAATTTGATGTCTCGCAGTCTTCAGCACACAGGATCATCATGGAAGTACTGGAGGCCATTTTGCACAATGGGACACACCTTCATCCCCTGGCCTAACGAATTGATGCTGTGGTGATGATTGTCATCATGGCAGCCTGCCTTCTGCATAACCTCTGCATTGGGGCTTCACCAGTGTGTCAGGATCACCCAAACGGCTGTCTAAGGCAGGAGGATGAATATGACTGAAGTAATTCTTTACTGTGATGTGTGGATGCTGTACAGTACTTGTATTAGCTTGGCATAAATTGTCAAAAAATGTTCTAGTGTTATGATTAAATGTGTTTATCTGACATGCCACTCTCTCGCTGTCATTTATATCTGTGTGGATAAACCACGCCAAAAACATAATAATAATGTCTATTCCTGTCATCTGCGTATGTTTCCCATACACAGACGAAATTCGTCTCTGCATTTAACCCAACCACCTACCAGGTGGTGCAGTGAGCAGCCATAGAAAGCGCCCGGGGAGCTGGAGAATTAGATGTGCACTCATAGACACCCCAAGTGTGTAGTGGCCGGGACGCGAACCCGCGTCCTTCGGGTCCCAAGTCAAAAGCCCTGCCACTACACCATCTTGGCTCGTATAGGTAAACACACATTTTACAGCTACAAAAACATGCTTCAAAACCCAGCTGCAAAACAAGTTTCCCACAACAATAACACCTGATTAAAAGTCTGCTTAAATAAGGCATTTCTATGTAATTTTAAAACTCTGCCAGATGGTGTGCAGAACATGAAAGCACTAGTTTCTCTGCAAGTACATCGGTTTCCAAAAACATTGATGAAAACCTATGCAGTGCATCATGACAAATTGTCGTGTTTGAATACCAGAGGTGTTCCTCTTTTACAATGAATTTACTTTCATTCTAAATAGTTTCTTTTCATTACCTGCTTTCCTTTATTCTACTGAAAAACCACGCTTATTGTGAAGTAAGACAAGAATTTGTGCATTTGTTATTTCAAATTGTTTTTAATAACGTATGACAACAAGGCACAGGTACAATTTGAGGTCTGAGGTCTCAGTAAAATGAGCTACCAGCTAAAACTAAATCAAAATAACTAACTTCACAAAAATCTTACTTAGTAATGTTGGACACATAAAGACACTGTTCCAGTAGCAGCTGGCAAAATGCACCGAATAGAAAATGACACCGTTTTGTGCAAATTAAACAATGAAATGTTCCTCCTGAACATTCATTTGTGCAACAAATAAAAATCAGTAATCTCTTCTTTCACATTTTATGTATCAGCTCGGTCATCAGTTCCTTCTAATTAAAAAAAATGTCAATAGTAAAAAAAACTTGTGCAAATTAAATAATGAAATGTTCCTTCGGAACATTTGTTTGTGCAAAACCTATAAATCATTAATCTCTTGTTTCACATTTTATTTATCAGCTGGGTCATCAGCCTGCTCTCCTCTGTTCTCTCCTCTGAGCTTTGCACATTGGACTCCTCTGAAATGCAGAAATCAGAAGTCATTTTAATACACATACAAGTTCATTGTTTACAGTAATTACTACATGTAATGGTGTTCCTATTGCTGTCTTACCTACTGTAGAGTCATTGAGTTGCAGTAACTGGACTTGTACAGTTAGATTTTCATCAATAAAATATGTCAAGGAGTCACCATTCCTCTGGAACAAGGGACCAGGGAAACGGGTTTGTCTGCTCGGGTCCAAAAACATGTTCATCTCCATGTCGACAAACTGCAAAGAAATATACACATGGTTAACAACAAATCACAGATGGCAGTAACTTACAAAACTAACACACAATAATAATTATAAATAAGGTTGATTTTCACTCTCTGTCTCACACACACACACCAATACACAGACACACACAGCTGTGGATGGACAGGATGGTTTGGGTTTCAAGTTTTGCATTTTTTTTAAACAAAATAATTGATTCTGTTAAACTGGATTCCCACCCTGACAAGCCAAGATAAATCTTGATAGACCTTTTAAAAACAGTTTATGGTGCAAAACATTAGTTTACTAGCTAAAAACACATGTAAAGGTGAACAAAGAACAACAAGGTTGCAGGCCTCCTACGCAGCTACATCATCAACACGACAACAATCACGTTCGACGCTCTTTAGAAAACACAAACAGCTTAGAAACATCCTCTAATTATTAGGCGACATATCGTATAATAATCACTGTAAAGTACGACATGTGTTACTGAGTTAATGATAAACAATGAACGCTGAACAGCTAAAACGAGTACTGTGCTAAACAACAACAATGCCGCCTCACACCCGTTTTGCGAGCCGTTGTCGAGGCACAGCGGCTGTTTAAACATATCAT
>JBBPBX010063599.1:0-11123 GCA_038048925.1 Garcialebias charrua | reverse complement strand
TTTTGATAATTTCCAAGGCACACCTGACGATCACTCGTGGCACACTAGTGTGCCTAGGCACAGTGGTTGAAAAACCCTTCTCTAGAGGTTCAGTTCATGGACAGAACAGGCTCAAACCACGATATTGGCACCACCATGTTTCACAGATGCGATTAGGTTCTTGTTCAGGTATGCCATTTTCATGTCTCCAAACATAACTATTTTAATTTAAACCATCTTGGTTTCATCTGTCAATTTTTTTTTATCAAACTGCAAAGGAGCAGCAGTGTTCTTTTTGGAAAGCAGTGTCTTCCTCATTCAACCCTGCTTTGCACACCCTTGTTACCACATGTGGTACATGTGATGAAACGAGATTATGTACACAGGCTCCCGGTTACATCCAACAATAAAATGTAAAAGAAAAACATTAATAAGATCTAAGATATGAACTAAGAAAAACTTCAACTAAGAAAAATAAAAATACACTAAGCATTAATATCATAGAATAACATTACTCCAAACAGCAGCACGAACATGACTTTGCATGAGCAGATGAGCACGAACGAACACAGCAACATGAAACCGATCAGCAGCAACATGAAACAGATCAGCAGCAACATGAAACAGATCAGCAGTAACATGAAACAGATCAGAAGCAACATGAAACAGATCAGCAGCAACATGAAACAGATCAGCAGCAACATGAAACAGATCAGCAGCAACATGAAACAGATCAGCAGCAACATGAAACAGATCAGCAGTGTAGTGGGCATGACCGTGTCCACTTTGATACACCTGTGTATTTTTGAACTGTTCCAGAGATGACCTTTACTGACCTCTCAGTAAAGCAAGACATTTACTACAAATTATTCCATTAGTTGTAATCTGAGAACATAGTCACCAAAAGAGACTATTTCTATCTTTGATTTTATTCTAATGTAATCAAAAGAATAACTTTTGTCATTTTCATGATGTGTGCTTTTAAGCTGTGTTATTCTGTAAGAGTTAAACTGTGTCCAATGCTGTGTGAAAGTTGACGACTCGGGTCAGAGAGACCCGGCCGTTTTGTTTAGAAAGTCAGAAGACAGTTAATCCGTTGTTTTTCATGAGAAGGGCTCCAGCACTCTCTGTCTTTCCAAAACATTTTCACTCTGCTGTGAATTTCACCTTGAATCTTGATAACAACAAGTGAACTCCTCGCTGGTCCACGGACCAATGAAAAAGACACAAGTCTCACTCCTCTCATGATCTTCTTTTAAGTTCTAAGTTTTGCTGGAACGCTTCAGAGTCTGCTGGGAACTTCAAAGAGATGTGAACTTTCCCAAAGTAGCTGGATGAACTCAGTCACACGCTAAGGACACGCCATCCAGTTAAGGACTAATAACATGCTGTTATAGTCCACTTCGAACGAGCGTAAGCTCAAAAACTTTGTTTATTCCTTCCTGGAATAGTTATCTTGAAGTCAGAGGCCAGTAGCTGACATATTTTCTGATGACCAACGCGAAACCAGGAGACGTTGAAAACGTAAACGAGAACCAGCTCCGACGTGCTGGGCCTGAAGGACTCTGTGCATCTGAAAGGCTGGTGTCATCTCTTTATCAGACTCGTCGTCGAAGGTAAAGAGCTGTTTACAAACGTACCTGGATTTCAGCAGAAATCTGATGGAAAGTGTCATTTCTGGTAACATGCTCAAGACAATTTCCTTTAAACCATCTTTCCTCCTATTTCCTTTTTCCCTCAAGTCTAAGCTGGAAACTAATTAAGTCATAGAGCCTCAGACTAAATATGTTAACATCCTGTATTTGTCTGTTGTGTTACAATTTAAGTGTGCTGACGTGTTAAATTGCAAGAAAGTGAAATCATGTCAATCAAGTGTAATGGTGTTAATTTAGTCAAAGTCAAAGTCAAAGTCAAAGTCAACTTTATTGTCAGATCTGCAATATGTACTGTACAGGACATACACAGGACCGAAATTGCGTTTCTCTCAGTCCCTCGGTGCAACAGTAAACATCTAAACATTGAAACACTGAAACATATAATAATAGACATAAGCATAAAATAGTAAAACTAACACTGTCCTGAGTTTTTGCATAGTGGTATAAGAGTATGAAAATTTACACCAACTCTAAAACTAAAACTAAAACATTAAACATTTAATGAACATAATACTGTCCTGAGTTTTTGCATACTAGTATAAAAAAAGAGTATAAAAAGTATAACTAAAATAAACTAAAGGTTTCTAGCATTGACATTTGCAAAGTGGCAAAGCAGCGTATGAGTTAATGTGCACAGTATATGTATGAGGTAGTAGTTGATGTTGTTATAGAGGCAAAAAGTGGCATATGCAAAAAGTGGCATATGCAGTAAGGCACATTGGGCATCCCTGAATAAGACCGTTCAGAGCACACTGTATATGTATCAGCAGTGGTGTAGATATTAGAGTAGTGTACTGTAAATGTAAACAGTAGTAATTAAATGTAAGCAGTAGTAATAAAAGTAAACAGTATTAATAAATGTAAACAGAGAATGTAAACAGTATTATGACTATAGGCAGTGATGTAATACAAACATTAGTGCAAGTATGAGAAGTAGTGCAAACTGTATGAGCACATGACCGAGAGTTTAGTGAATAACCCGTTTGATGACACAGAGTCCAGTGTTAAAATCTTTGTGTTGTGTGGTAATGTGTGAGAAAGTTTTAGTGTTAAGGCAGTTCAAATGGGAGGGGGGGCAGAGCAGGCAGAGTGTTTAGCATCCTGACTGCCTGATGAACAGAGCTGTCTCTCAGTCTGCTGGTTGATTTATTCTAAATAAATGGTAGTGTCTTTGACATACCAACTAAGTTAACGTGTCCATTGTCACTCTATGGCTTTATTTATTTATCCATCATAAAGATCACAGAAATATTGGGTAAACTGAAAAAGAAAGAATCCGTGAAATTACTATTCAATCTGAATGAGTAAATTAATTAAGGTAAAGAGGTCAGTATTAATATTGACCTCCTCATAATCCTTTACATCTGGTGGCACCGTACCGGTTTCTGAAAGTTTATTGATAAATCTGTGATCTCTCATGAACTGTAACGTCATGTTTGCATAATAGGATCCAAGTTTTAAACTCTGAGGATAATAATTTTGGCTGGAAGTGTTCAAGACAGGCAGATTCTGCATGTTTTTATCATTTGAAGCTGAGAGATTGTTATTGTTTCAACTCTGTTACACGCTGTTGGAAGCATTCAGGTGAGGTCTTGTCAGCCCGTGGTCTGTGGGGGTTCTGGTTCTGTTCGGTCCAGCTCACGCACACACTCCTGTACTGTACAAAGCTTTGTTGACCGCCGAGTCAAAAGCCTGAAAGCTATAATTAACATCTACCAGATTGCTGTGTGTGGTATTTTACATTTTAGAGCAGGTCAAAGAAGCATATTACTGTTAGAACGTTGTCGGATAGTGGTTCTGAAACCCGAATTCTGCTCCTTTAAAGTGGACGGAACCGACCTGAACGCGGCTCCGAGGGAGTCCGTGTCGTGTTACAGTTGACGTGCTGGTTACTGAGCGTAGCTAAGTTGTGCCTGTTTTAAATGTGATTGCCATGTTTCGGAATTTTGGAAAGTTAATTTGAAGCGTTTGAGTTGTGTATAGAGTCTATAGAATTGGGTTCTGCTGTGCTAAGCTAACGTTACAGTGACGTGTCCTACACGTTTGTTTATGAGCTGTGATTGGATAAACAAGAGCTGTGAGCTGTCAATCACTCTCGTAGCGAGCGCTGATTCGCTGAAGTGGGAACGCACGCCGTTGCGACAGCCCACTTTGTCGTCATTTCCGGCACTGCATTGGTCGAAGGTAAGAAAACTACATTCACCATGAATGCTTGGGAATAGTACTACAAGCGCTGTGATTGATTGGTTGACGTCACGTATCTTTGTAGCGAGCTCCGCCTCACTCAAGTACGAGAGCTGGTGACGCGCTGCGTCGACCCGCCTATTTTTGTCGTCATTTCCAGGTGCACTTTGGGTGACAAGCAGTTCACACTCACAGGACAAACGGAGATTTCACTGAGAGTTTAAAAACTCATTTGAAGCCATCTAAACTGTCTAACCACATAAATCTGTCTCTGACAAGAACGTGGTTCGAGTGCTTATCACGGACACACTAGAAACTAACTCTAAAAGGTTGTTTTTAGTTTAAATACTGAATAGAAAAATCAGTCTCCTCGTGATAACATTAAGACTTGAAGCTGCCCCCTGTTGGTTAAAAGACGTTAACAGATGAATTTGCTCATAAAACATCTTACAAAGTCAGCATTTTTATGGTGAAGTACCAGCTCTAAAATTGTTCTGTACACAAACAATAACTCCTGTTTATTTTAAATAATTTTTAGAATAACAGAGGTACAGACAAACATTTTTGCTTATTTTAAATACAAAAGAATTTAAAATAACAAACAAAAGTACACTTCTCACTCCAGATACATTCTCTTGGAGCAAAATTAAACAGGATCTGCTAAATTTTAGTGTTAACAGTGCATTTATTTGAAATCTTTAAATAGGTGTTTGGGTGAAAGACAGAAAAATTAAGCGTGGTTTAATAGTAATTGTTTTAAAAGATAAGTCTATTAAGTTAATACGGCCACAAAGGCTTTAACTTAAAACATTTTTCATTGAAGGTAAAACCTAAAATAAATAATAGGTTCTGAATGAATAAAAGGCTTGTTTATAGATTACAAGGATAAAACCAGAAAGCTGTTTTAGTGAAGTAACTCAACGCTAAGAAAACATTTATTTGCATACACTATAATAAATACCATCTTATTGATTCAAACAAAATCAATACAAAACGATGGCAGAAAAAGAAGAAGTGGATAAGGATTCTAGTCTGAGGGATCTGGTCACAGATTCAGACCCAAAGTCGGGTCCTCCTGAATCAAATCCTGAATCGGACAAAGAGTCTGATGCAGAGTCTGACAAAGAGTCAGATGCAGAGTCAGATGCAGAGTCAGATACAGGGCCAGTGGACCCAGATCCTCAAGGCCTGGATCAAAAGCCTGGAAAACATAAGCCTGACTGTATTGATGAGGTTTTAGGGCAGCTTGCAAAAATGTTCACAGATTATGGTAAAAAGGTGCCTGAAATGACTCCACTAACATTAAACGCTGAGCTGTCAACAATGGCAAACAGTGGCTCAAAAAAGGAAGCAAAAAAGGTCAGTATGGAGCGTTTAGCAAAGCTGGCCCTGTTACTAAAGGCCAGGTTGGACCAGGAAGTCAGAGTAAATTCAGGTCTAGAGCATGATCTGAAGCGTGAACAAAGAGCGCACAAGGCGGATAAGTCAGCACTCAATGTTGACTTACAACTAGCTCGATTTGAAGCTGAAAAGCTGCAGGTGGAGGTTCAGTCACTAAAACAGTCTCAGATGGACGGTGCAGCTCAACTGGTTTACAAACAAAAACAACATGAGGCGGTCATTCTTGAAAAAGATGAACTCTACAGTCGGTGTCGTGAATTACAACGCGAGTGTATAGACAACCGAGTAGAATTAAAAGAGTGCAGGGAGAAGCTGGCCTCAACTGAATACAAATTAATCAACGAAATGAAAAAATGTCTGGCATTAATTAAAGGTCAGTCTCCAGATCCACCTAGAACACCAACACCACCGCCTATAACATCAACTCCATCGCCTAATCCACCACGCCGTCCCTTAGGGCCTCTAAAACCAACAAACCCACCGGATGTGCCGGTGGGTGGATCTGATAATAACCCACAAACTCCTCTTTCAATGGCTGAACTACGGAATATGGCTAAAAGCATTCAAACCGTGGTGTAGTGGTAATGGCAGTCGTCTCCCGATCGGAAAGTTGGCGGTTCGACTCCCGGGACCCGTACCATGTGTCGTTGTGTCCTTGGGCAAGACACTTAACCCTGAGTTGCTCCCAGTAGGACTGGAAAGCACCTTGCATGGTAGTCTGCCGCCACCGGTTTATGAATGTGTGTAGCATTCGATATATGTGTAGCACTTTGAGATTTTCAGTAATGAAAAGTGCGTTATAAATTGAATTAATTATTATTATTATTATTAAACCTTCGCTCCAGGCCCGTTGGGCTCACATGAAACCAAGATCTATCTCGATGACCTTGATTTTCAGCTTCAACGCTTCCCAGAAGCTACAGTTGATGATAAAATCTGTCTGGTAAGGTTAACCTCGGACAGGACAGTGCATGCTTTCATGAAGCGTCAACGGGACGCCGTGATGAAAGACTACAGTCTTTTATGTGCTGCGCTGATAAAGGAGTATACTCCTTGCACGGGGCCCGATGGCATCATAGCGGCGGCGGACGTCAAGCAAGGTAGGAATGAGCACCCAAGGTCATATTATGACAGAATATTCCGTGCCTATTTCGGTGACAGATGCGAACCAGAGATGGAGGAAGAGGTAGGGTTTAAATATATCTTCAGCAAAAATCTTTGCCCTGACATAAGAGAGAAAGTACATGTCAGCGCAAACTACAAACGGAGGTCCATCGAAGAAATAAGAGAGTGCGCGATAGATGTTTTTACAGGTCGCACACCAAACAAAACACCCTTTGAGGTGTGTCCTGGTGAAATGGTCAAATCCAACTCACTAGAGCTGGAAGGGGCGCGGAAACCGACACCCTATCCTACAAAGGGTGAGAAAAAACAGAATTTTCGACCTAACAGACCACGTAGTGAAGGTGCCCGCTGGAACTATGAATCCCCAGGTCAAGGACAGGCCCCTCCTGCCCCTCGAATGGAACAGTCCGAGACAGGCAAAAAATCGCAAAAGTTCCAGAAGAAAGGCCATAATTCTCTATCCCCAAAGGACATGGAGAAAATACGTCGGTTGTTAAAAGAGTTGGATAATACAAGCAATGATAACAAACCTGGAGTGATGTGTAGCACTATCGTTGATAGTAAGTCAGAGCACGCAAATCACGACAGTCAACAAGACACTGATGGTCAGAATGCTGACAATCAGGATAATGACAGTCCATACATTGACAGTCCAGAGTGTGTCGGTCAACAAGACGTTGACAGTGACCATGACATTATTGTCACAGACTCTAACAGCCCCTCATCAAACAAGGGGGGGGGGAAACTCAACCATCGACGACAGTGACCCGCCACAAACTGAAAACTCAGACACGTTGGTGACTGCACTGACGGTTCAGATGAAGAAAGATTACACAGTCAGAGGTCAACGTAAACAGAATGATTGGCCGAAACCTTTAAGGTTTCTGTGTGACTTTGAAAAAAGGGGGGAGGCTATGAAAGCTTACCTGCCAATCACACTGGAAGGGGTCCTCACGCATGAAGCACTCCTGGATGGCGGAGCCGACATTACCATTATGTCAGCCAAACTGTTCGAGGAACTACGGACCGCCGCTATCGGTGTTCACAGGTTTCCTCCCACAGACCAAAAAACATGCTTGTTAGGCTGATTGGTGACGCTAAATTGACCGTAGGTGTGAGTGGGAGAGTGGATGGTTGTTTGGTGTGAGTGAGACAGGTCCCTCTTGTAAATGAGTCCCCGTGACTCAACGAGGCTAGCCTGTATAAATAAAGGTTGAATGAATGAAAAAAATACCCCTTGTAAAAAGTGCTATAGAACTGCAGGGTCTCGCAGAGACGAGAACAACCCTAACAGCTATAGCTATGGTTCACATGCAGATTGGCAAAATGACATTATACCACCTGGTACATGTGTCTACACTCGATTCATTCCCATTTCTAGTTGGCCAAGACTTTATAAACCGCTTTGATGCAATTATAGACTATGGCCGACAGAAAATGTGGAGCACAGTGAGAAAGCCTCTGCCAATAAAAGTGCCTCCTAGTTGTGATACAGACTGCCTAACCGCAGGTACCGCAAAGGACACACGGGACACCTCATCTGAGGACAAGAGCCCGGTAAGTGAACCTACAAAAACAGGTGAGGCAGAAGAGGCCCAACAAGAAAGCCTCCTCTGCGAGCTGAAACAATCAGCACTCACTGAACACTACCTACAACAGGTAGTAAAAGGTGTCGAGATCCAGGGATCCCACACCGAAGATGCTGTACTGTCTCCTTGGACAGATAATTCAGCAATCAGCCAAGCTCTTTATGAAACCTTGGTTAAAAAACAAATGGGTCTAGAACTAACGAAGAAAGCTTTACGCTTTCATCTCGATCCCAACAGTGAGCGGGTAATGACCGCAAATGGAGTCATTCGCCTGAACATGAACTGGAACAAACGAGAACTGGTCCACCCGTTCCTCGTGGTCCAAAACTTACCACATGCATCCTATATAGGCTCTGACATTTTGGTAAGATTGGGTGTCCGAGTGGACACCGTCAACAATGTACTGTGGTCGCTGGAAACAGACAAAATGGATTCTCCTGTGCTAAGCACAGAAAATCTCAAAGCTGGACAGACCATACCAGAAGTCTGCGAGGTTGCTTGCAACCAATCCATCACAGTACTACCTCAGGCAATGAACCAGATGGTGGAAGTTCACATCATAGCTAATCAAGCTATTAGCCAAAAGCAGGCATACTTTCAACTATCTCCTAAGTTTTACAACTTAGGACTGTCCATTGAGGCCACGAGACAAGTGAGCCTCGACTGCAGAACCACATCTGTTGCTGTGTGTAACACAGGCACGGAAGCGGTACTGATCAAGAAATACACAAAAATAGGATGGTTGATCTCCACTGATTTCCATGATTTTGAACTGAGCATTACATTTCTGGGAGGACTCCCAGAATACCTGATCCCACATGAATACACGGGGCAAGTCTTGTTCACAAAGCCAAAACAGGCCATAGCTCTCGTCTCGGTCAATGAGGTCGACCAAGACACAGTCTATGGGGTCGGTCTAAACCGAGACATCAGCCTAAGCTCTCATACCTATAGTGTCCTGCCTATTAACAGGGTAAATGACACAGAAAGGGATTCATTGGAGCTCCCCAAAGAACAAGAACCCCTCTCAATTTCTTCTCAGATCGAACAGGTGGTCGCCCAAGCCGACGCCCTGAAAACTGATGGAGAAAGGGACAGACTACGTCAAGTTCTCTTAAAGTTTGAGAAATCATTTTCAACCGACTCAATGGATTGTGGGTTGACCACGCTCCACTCAGTGAGCATCCCAACCCCGCCCGAAGCTCCACCCACATTTGTCAGACAGTACAAGATTCCTCTGGCAGCACATCAACCTATCAGGGAAATCCTTGATAACCTTCTAAAGAATGGTATCATCAGATACTGTAACAGCACTTACTCTGCGCCTTTGTGGCCAGTGTTAAAACCAAATGGAAAGTGGAGACTCACAATTGATTACAGAAAGCTAAACAAACAAGTCCCCTTATCACGGTGGCCAATGACCCAGCTCCAACAAGAACTGCCCAAGGTCACCAATGGTAAGTACTTCTCGACCCTCGACGTCGCCTCTGGTTTTTGGACCATCCCTGTGCGCGCCGAGGACCAATACAAACTAGCTTTCACCTTTGGTGGCCGACAATACACTTTTACCAGGTGTCCCTTTGGCTACGCTAACTCACCTGCGGAGTTCAACATCTTCTTGAACAAAGCATGTCCAGACGCCCATGAGCGTGGGACACTGATTTACGTGGACGATGTCCTTCTGAGGCAGCCAACACTGGACTCACATTTGGCTGAGATCGACCACGTTCTGAATCAGCTGACAACTGCTGGTGCTAAAATATCACTGTCTAAATGCCAGTGGTGCAGAACCAAGGTGGACTACGTTGGCCTACTCGTAGGTCCAGACGGAGTACAACCACAGTTGACTCGCACCCAAGGCCTTGACAATCTCAAAGTCCCCACCAATCTCAAAGAACTACAAAGTTTTCTTGGCGTGTGTAACTACTCGAACCAGTTCATAGAAAACTATGCAGACCTTGCAAAGCCACTGACTGAACTCCTAAAGAAAGACGTTCCATTTGTCTGGACTGACAAACAGCAGCAGGCAATGGACGCTCTCATAAACAGGATCAAGTCAGCCCCATGTTTAGTCTACCCAGACTACAACAAAGAGTTTTACTTGGAAGTGGGCTTCTCAGCTCATTGTATAAGTGCAGGTCTGTACCAGATACACGACAGAGACAAGCGTGTGGTGGCCTACGCCAGCAAGACGATGGCAGGCCCCGAGTTGAGATTCTCAGACTGTGAGAAAGCTCTACTGACCACAGTGTGGGCAGTAAAACATTTCTCCAGCTACATTGGTGGACAGAAAATAATTGTGGAAACACAACACCAGCCAGTGACTTTTCTTAACAGTGAACGCATCAGAGATGGTGTGGTAACAAACTCACGTGTTGCAACGTGGCTCATGGCGCTTCAAAGTTTTAACCTAGACATACGTTATGGTCAAAACAAGAAGTCACATCTGGGGACGGACTTGGCAATCTGCCAAAAGTGTACACAAGATGTACCAGCCACCCAGCCGCCGGTTGAGGTGAAACCCCCAGTAACTGAAGACCCGAATCACCACTTCTTCGATGACAATATCTGCAAAGATATGACAACATTGTACGTGGATGGATCTTCATTCCTCCGCGACAAAATCTGCAGAGCAGGTGTTGGAGGGGTTCTCCTCCATGACCAAGAGCAGATAACTTTCAGCTACAAATTAGGCTCTCAGACTTCTCAGTACGCTGAGATTGCAGGAATCCTAATAGCTCTCCAGATGGTAGTAGAACACTCCATCAAGACGCTAGTCATCTGCACTGACTCTAACTATGCTCGTTTAAGTTTCGCTTGTCACCTCGCTGTGTGGAAACAGAATGGTTTCCTAACAAGCGACAGGAAAGTGGTCAAACACAAAGAGCTTTTCATAGCGTGTGATCACTTGGTGACATCACACGACTTACAGATCTACTGGAAGAAAGTTCCAGGACATTCTAGAGTCCCAGGCGATGACAAGCACTACAATGACATTGCGGATTCCTTAGCCAAAGAAGGAGCCGACGAAGGTCCTCTATGGTCCTTCGACTCCTCCTGGTTGATCAAGACTCTGTCAACACAACCTGCTGTTGAGGTTATGGCAGTCACACGTGCACAGGCCGCGGCCAGACCTGCTGACAACGCAGTCTCTGTACGGCCTGCACTGACTGACCCAGACATCATCCAA
>JBBPBX010063598.1:0-20483 GCA_038048925.1 Garcialebias charrua | reverse complement strand
ATTTTGATAAAGCTTTAAGAGCTTGTGGAATGTGTTGTCAAAGACTTTCAGCTACCTGCACCCCAAAGTCTGGACATACATAAAGTCTGGACATAAATAAAGTCTGGACATACATAAAGTCTGGACATACATAAAGTCTGGACATAAATAAAGTCTGGACATACATAAAGTCTGGACATAAATAAAGTCTGGACATAAATAAAGTCTGGACATACATAAAGTCTGGACATAAATAAAGTCTGGACATACATAAAGTCTGGACATAAATAAAGTCTGGACATACATAAAGTCTGGACATAAATAAAGTCTGGACATACATAAAGTCTGGACATAAATAAAGTCTGGACATAAATAAAGTCTGGACATACATAAAGTCTGGACATAAATAAAGTCTGGACATAAATAAAGTCTGGACATACATAAAGTCTGGACATAATAAAGTCTGGACATACATAAAGTCTGGACATACATAAAATCTGGACATACATAAAGTCTGGACATAAATAAAGTCTGGACATACATAAAGTCTGGACATACATAAAGTCTGTAAATAAATAAAGTCTGGACATAAATAAAGTCTGGACATAAATAAAGTCTGGACATAAATAAAGTCTGGACATAAATAAAGTCTGGACATACATAGAGTCTTGACATACATAAAGTCTGGACATAAATAAAGTCTGGACATACATAAAGTCTGGACATACATAAAGTCTGGACATAAATAAAGTCTGGACATACATAAAGTCTGGACATGAATAAAGTCTGGACATACATAAAGTCTGGACATAAATAAAGTCTGGACATAAATAAAGTCTGGACATAATAAAGTCTGGACATAAATAAAGTCTGGACATACATAAAGTCTGGACATACATAAAGTCTGGACATAAATAAAGTCTGGACATACATAAAGTCTGGACATACATAAAGTCTGGACATACATAAAGTCTGGACATGAATAAAGTCTGGACATACATAAAGTCTGGACATAAATAAAGTCTGGACATAAATAAAGTCTGGACATAAATAAAGTCTGGACATACATAAAGTCTGGACATAAATAAAGTCTGGACATACATAAAGTCTGGACATAAATAAAGTCTTGACATGAATAAAGTCTGGACATAAATAAAGTCTGGACATAAATAAAGTCTGGACATACATAAAATCTGGACATACATAAAATCTGGACATACATAAAGTCTGGACATAAATAAAGTCTGGACATAAATAAAGTCTGGACATAAATAAAGTCTGGACATAAATAAAGTCTGGACATAAATAAAGTCTGGACATACATAAAGTCTGGACATAAATAAAGTCTGGACATACATAAAGTCTGGACATAATAAAGTCTGGACATAATAAAGTCTGGACATACATAAAGTCTGGACATAAATAAAGTCTGGACATACATAAAGTCTGGACATAAATAAAGTCTGGACATAAATAAAGTCTGGACATACATAAAGTCTGGACATGAATAAAGTCTGGACATACATAAAGTCTGGACATGAATAAAGTCTGGACATAAATAAAGTCTGGACATACATAAAGTCTGGACATAAATAAAGTCTGGACATACATAAAGTCTGGACATAAATAAAGTCTGGACATAATAAAGTCTGGACATACATAAAGTCTGGACATGAATAAAGTCTGGACATACATAAAGTCTGGACATGAATAAAGTCTGGACATACATAGAGTCTTGACATACATAAAGTCTGGACATAAATAAAGTCTGGACATAAAGTCTGGACATAAATAAAGTCTGGACATAAATAAAGTCTGGACATAAATAAAGTCTGGACATAAAGTCTGGACATAAATAAAGTCTGGACATAAATAAAGTCTGGACATACATAAAGTCTGGACATAAATAAAGTCTGGACATAAATAAAGTCTGGACATAAATAAAGTCTGGACATACATAAAGTCTGGACATACATAAAGTCTGGACATAAATAAAGTCTGGACATACATAAAGTCTGGACATAAATAAAGTCTGGACATAAATAAAGTCTGGACATACATAAAGTCTGGACATACATAAAGTCTGGACATAAATAAAGTCTGGACATACATAAAGTCTGGACATACATAAAGTCTGGACATAAATAAAGTCTGGACATAAATAAAGTCTGGACATAAATAAAGTCTGGACATAAATAAAGTCTGGACATACATAAAGTCTGGACATACATAAAGTCTGGACATAAATAAAGTCTGGACATAAATAAAGTCTGGACATACATAAAGTCTGGACATAAATAAAGTCTGGACATACATAAAGTCTGGACATGAATAAAGTCTGGACATACATAAAGTCTGGACATAAATAAAGTCTGGACATAAATAAAGTCTGGACATAAATAAAGTCTGGACATAAATAAAGTCTGGACATACATAAAGTCTGGACATACATAAAGTCTGGACATAAATAAAGTCTGGACATACATAAAGTCTGGACATAAATAAAGTCTGGACATACATAAAGTCTGGACATGAATAAAGTCTGGACATACATAAAGTCTGGACATAAATAAAGTCTGGACATAAATAAAGTCTGGACATAAATAAAGTCTGGACATACATAAAGTCTGGACATAAATAAAGTCTGGACATAAATAAAGTCTGGACATAAATAAAGTCTGGACATAAATAAAGTCTGGACATACATAAAATCTGGACATACATAAAATCTGGACATACATAAAGTCTGGACATAAATAAAGTCTGGACATAAATAAAGTCTGGACATACATAAAGTCTGGACATAAATAAAGTCTGGACATAAATAAAGTCTGGACATACATAAAGTCTGGACATAAATAAAGTCTGGACATACATAAAGTCTGGACATAAATAAAGTCTGGACATAAATAAAGTCTGGACATACATAAAGTCTGGACATAAATAAAGTCTGGACATAAATAAAGTCTGGACATAAATAAAGTCTGGACATACATAAAGTCTGGACATGAATAAAGTCTGGACATACATAAAGTCTGGACATAAATAAAGTCTGGACATAAATAAAGTCTGGACATACATAAAGTCTGGACATAAATAAAGTCTGGACATACATAAAGTCTGGACATAAATAAAGTCTGGACATAATAAAGTCTGGACATACATAAAGTCTGGACATGAATAAAGTCTGGACATACATAAAGTCTGGACATGAATAAAGTCTGGACATACATAGAGTCTTGACATACATAAAGTCTGGACATAAATAAAGTCTGGACATAAAGTCTGGACATAAATAAAGTCTGGACATAAATAAAGTCTGGACATAAATAAAGTCTGGACATAAAGTCTGGACATAAATAAAGTCTGGACATAAATAAAGTCTGGACATACATAAAGTCTGGACATAAATAAAGTCTGGACATAAATAAAGTCTGGACATAAATAAAGTCTGGACATAATAAAGTCTGGACATACATAAAGTCTGGACATAAATAAAGTCTGGACATACATAAAGTCTGGACATAAATAAAGTCTGGACATAAATAAAGTCTGGACATAAATAAAATCTGGACATACATAAAGTCTGGACATAAATAAAGTCTGGACATACATAAAGTCTGGACATACATAAAGTCTGAATAAATAAAGTCTGGACATAATAAAGTCTGGACATAAATAAAGTCTGGACATAAATAAAGTCTGGACATAAATAAAGTCTGGACATACATAAAGTCTTGACATACATAAAGTCTGGACATAAATAAAGTCTGGACATACATAAATACTGTCGTGGTGGCAACCCTCGAACCCGGTGGTGGACACCGGCGGTGAGGGATGCTGTCAAGCTGAAGAAGGAGTCCTATTGGGCCTTTTTGGCCTGTGGGACCCCGGAAGCAGCAGATAGGTACCGGCAGTCCAAGCGGCATGCGGCTCGGGTGGTTGCTGAGGCAAAAACTCGGGCGTGGGAGGAGTTCGGAGAGGCCATGGAGAATGACTTCCGTACGGCTTCGAGGCGATTCTGGTCCACCATCCGGCGTCTCAGGGGGGGAAAGCGGTACGCGACCAACACCATTTATGGTGGGGATGGCGTGCTGTTGACCTCAACTCGGGATGTTGTGAGTCGGTGGGCGGAATACTTCGAAGACCTCCTCAATCCTACTGGCACGTCTTCCACTGAGGAAGCGGAGCCTGGGGACTTTGGATCGGGCTCTCCAATCTCTGGTGCGGAGGTCGCCGAGGTGGTTAAAAAGCTCCGCGGTGGCAAGGCTCCGGGGGTGGATGAGATTCGTCCTGAGTTCCTTAGGGCTCTGGATGTTGTGGGGTTGTGTTGGCTTACGCGACTCTGCAATATCGCGTGGACATCGGGGGCAGTTCCCTTGGATTGGCAGACTGGGGTGGTGGTTCCCCTATTCAAAAAGGGGGACCGTAGGGTGTGTTCCAACTATAGAGGGATCACACTCTTAAGCCTCCCTGGTAAGGTCTATTCAGGGGTTCTGGAGAGGAGGGTCCGTCGGATAGTCGAACCTCGGATTCAGGAGGAGCAGTGTGGTTTTCGTCCTGGTCGTGGAACACTAGACCAGCTCTACACCCTCAACAGGGTCCTGGAGGGTGCGTGGGAGTTTGCCCAACCAGTTTACATGTGCTTTGTAGACTTGGAAAAGGCATTCGACCGCGTCCCTCGGGGGGTTCTGTGGCGGGTACTCCGGGAGTATGGGGTACCAGGCCCATTGATATGGGCTGTTAGGTCCCTGTACGACCGGTGTCAGAGCTTGGTCCGCATTGCCGGCAGTAAGTCAGGCTCGTTTCCGGTGAGAGTTGGACTCCGCCAAGGTTGCCCTTTGTCACCGATTCTGTTTATAACTTTTATGGACAGAATTTCTAGGCGCAGCCAAGGTGTTGAGAGGATCCGTTTTGGTGGCCTTAGAATCGCTTCTCTGTTTTTTGCAGATGATGTGGTCCTATTGGCTTCATCAGCTCGTGATCTACAGCTTTCACTGGAGCGGTTTGCAGCTGAATGCGATGCGGCCGGGATGAGGATCAGTTCCTCCAAATCCGAGGCCATGGTCTTGAGCCGGAAAAGGGTAGCGTGCCCTCTCCGGGTCGGGGAGGAGGTCCTGCCCCAAGTGGAGGAGTTTAAGTATCTCGGGATCTTGTTCACGAATGAGGGAAAACTGGAGCGTGAGATCGATAGGCGGATAGGTGCAGCGTCCGCAGTGAAGCGGGCGCTGTACCGGTCTGTCGTGGTGAAGAGAGAGCTGAGTCAAAAGGCAAAGCTCTCAATTTACCGATCGATCTACGTTCCCACCCTCATCTATGGTCATGAGCTTTGGGTTATGACCGAAAGAACAAGATCTCGGATACAAGCGGCTGAAATGAGTTTTCTCCGCAGGGTGGCTGGACTCTCCCTTAGAGATAGGGTGAGAAGCTCAGTCATCCGGGAGGGACTCGGAGTAGAGCCGCTGCTTCTCCACATCGAGAGGAGCCAGTTGAGGTGGCTCGGGCATCTGGTTAGGATGCCTCCTGGACGCCTCCCTGGTGAGGTGTTCCGGGCATGTCCCACCGGGAGGAGACCCAGAGGAAGACCCAGGATACGCTGGAGGGACTATGTTTCTCGGCTGGCCTGGGAACGCCTTGGGATTCCCCCAGAGGAGCTGCTCCAAGTGGCTGGGGAGAGGGAAGTCTGGGCCTCCCTACTTAGGCTGCTACCCCCGCGACCCGACCCCGGATAAGCGGAAGAAAATGGATGGATGGATGGCATACATAAAGTCTGGACATAAATAAAGTCTGGACATAAATAAAGTCTTGACATGAATAAAGTCTGGACATAAATAAAGTCTGGACATACATAAAGTCTGGACATACATAAAGTCTGGACATACATAAAGTCTGGACATACATAAAGTCTGGACATAAATAAAGTCTGGACATACATAAAGTCTGGACATAAATAAAGTCTGGACATAAATAAAGTCTGGACATAAATAAAGTCTGGACATACATAAAGTCTGGACATAAATAAAGTCTGGACATACATAAAGTCTGGACATAAATAAAGTCTGGACATAATAAAGTCTGGACATAAATAAAGTCTGGACATAAATAAAGTCTGGACATAAATAAAGTCTGGACATACATAAAGTCTGGACATAAATAAAGTCTGGACATAAATAAAGTCTGGACATAAATAAAGTCTGGACATACATAAAGTCTGGACATAAATAAAGTCTGGACATACATAAAGTCTGGACATAAATAAAGTCTGGACATAAATAAAGTCTGGACATAAATAAAGTCTGGACATAAATAAAGTCTGGACATACATAAAATCTGGACATACATAAAGTCTGGACATAAATAAAGTCTGGACATAAATAAAGTCTGGACATAAATAAAGTCTGGACATAAATAAAGTCTGGACATAAATAAAGTCTGGACATACATAAAGTCTGGACATAAATAAAGTCTGGACATAAATAAAGTCTGGACATACATAAAGTCTGGACATAATAAAGTCTGGACATACATAAAGTCTGGACATAAATAAAGTCTGGACATAAATAAAGTCTGGACATACATAAAGTCTGGACATAAATAAAGTCTGGACATAAATAAAGTCTGGACATACATAAAGTCTGGACATGAATAAAGTCTGGACATACATAAAGTCTGGACATGAATAAAGTCTGGACATACATAGAGTCTTGACATACATAAAGTCTGGACATAAATAAAGTCTGGACATAAAGTCTGGACATAAATAAAGTCTGGACATAAATAAAGTCTGGACATAAATAAAGTCTGGACATAAAGTCTGGACATAAATAAAGTCTGGACATAAATAAAGTCTGGACATAAATAAAGTCTGGACATACATAAAGTCTGGACATAAATAAAGTCTGGACATAAATAAAGTCTGGACATGAATAAAGTCTGGATTCTGATGGAGTTATGGTTCAGTGTGTTTGGCTGATGTTAACTGAGATAACTCCAAAACGTCATCAATCAGCTGCGAGTAGATCCAAATATAACGTTCATTCAAATCTATCCAGGGAGGTGCTGGAGATATTTTGCTAACAGACAAACATTGTGTTATCGGTCTAAAACAGGTAGCTGTTGAAAATGAGCCCTCGTGACTCAATGAGACGACCTGTAAATAAAGGTCTTCAAACAGGACATGTAATTATTATCTGATGTGAGGTGCTGCTGCCATGTTTTCACACAATAATGTTCCTAGAGCTGCTGCCTCTCAGCGAGAAGGTTGCCGGTTCAAATCCCGGTCCGGGGCCTTTCTGGGTGGAGTTTGCATGTTCTCCCCGTGCATGCGTGGGTTTCCTCCGGGTACTCCGGTTTCCTCCCACAGACCAAAAAACATGCTTGTTAGGCTGATTGGTGACTCTAAATTGACCCTAGGTGTGAGTGTGAGAGTGGATGGTTGTTTGGTGTGAGTGAGACAGGTCCCTCTTGTAAATGAGTCCCCGTGACTCAACGAGGCTAGCCTGTATAAATAAAGGTTGAACGAACGAACGAACTCAAACAAGTCCTGGTTCCGTTCTGCTTCTCATTATTCATTAAACGATAAAGAACCAGAATAATGACCCATTTCCACAAGACAGCAGTGTTCCGAACCGGACCAGAACTGTTACACGGCGGGACATTAAATTCAAATAAACACAGTAAATGAAGCATTCAGACAGAACACAAACACACACTGAAGACTATTTTTACCTGCTTACAATCTTCCCTCCGGCGACATTAATGGTCCAACAGCATCACTTCCGGGATGTAGCGTTGATTTTTCAGAATAAAAGTCTCCTAAAATCTCTAAGAACTAACTACAAGCTGTTCTTTTCATAATAAAAGTATCCTTAATTCTCTGAGAACTACGTGCTTTTCTTTTCAGAATAAAAGTCTCCTACAAGTGACCCAGGGACGTGCAGAGCCCACTAAAGGGGCAGGTGCTAAAAAAAGGGGGCACATCTAACTGCATTTCAGGACAGAATATTAACAAAGTCAAGAAAGTTAATTCTCAATAGTCCAGGTATCAAATCCGCTCATTCTCAATCAGTTCATCTGGACAGTTTCTTTTTAGCAGAAACGTTTCACCCTCACTCACCCTCTGGAGTGAGGGTGAAACGTTTCTGCTAAAAAGAAACTGTCCAGATGAACTGATTGAGAATGAGCGGATTTGATACCTGGACTATTGAGAATTAACTTTCTTGTCTTGAACCACTTTGGACATGTCTGCCTGCCTGGGAGGAGTCGACGAGGGACACGCCCCCAGAAACCATCTTGGCTACAGCAAACTGGTTGGTCCACATAAGTTGCTTACTTGGTGGGTTAACTTCAGTGTGCTTTGGACTACTCTGACTGAGGAAGCCCTCTGGAGTGAGGGTGAAACGTTTCTGCTAAAAAGAAACTGTCCAGATGAACTGATTGAGAATGAGCGGATTAACAAAGTCACACATAGCTTTCAGAGTTTAATAAACAATGATAAATTACAAAATTGTGAGATATACTATCAAAGCTTAGGAAAACCTCTACATAGAACATACAACTATCCATATGTAAAATATTTTATTAGTAATTTCTTTCTGCAGGTCTACTTTGTTATAGGAAAGTATTGCAATATTCAAACCTGCGATTTAGCAAGATATGTAAATCAGAGCTACACCACCAGATATATTTTGTCTTTACAGAATTACACTATTAAAAATGTAAACAAGGGCACAATGCAACTTTTTAGTGTACTGTAATCTATAAAAGAAAGAGCTGCCTGGTTTGCTACACTTGCAGTGGAGATGAAGATGGTCCATTCAGAAAAGCAGAGCTGCATCAAACTTTAATGTGGAACTGCAGAAGAAAACTAAACAAAAGCAAAAATTGAATTGTTAATGCATGTCACCGTGCGAAAAGCCTACTGAGACTAACTGACCACCAAAATTTAGACCTATATACTGTATCTCTATTTGTGTCTTAATGTATTTGTAAGTACCTATATACATTTTCTTCAATCTTTCCTCTTCTTTTTTTCTTGTCAGTTTCTCTTTTTTCCTCATTGTCTCATCTTCTCTGTGTTGAGTGGAGGCCAATGTCTCTTATTTATTTCGGTCTCTTGCCTTTCTTTTCCCCCAAACTGAATCTAAGATCCAAAATCTTCTTTTCCATCATGGTGAACTGTTTAAAAACAAACTTCCAACTTTTAAGCATTTTTGCTATTTTTGTTCTCTTCTTATTTATTTATTTTTATTCATTTTATTTTATTTATTCATTTCAGATTTAAAACACAAAGACAATTTACAAACACATGAAAGAAAAAAACAAGATATAAAATGAAAGGTAGTAGAAGAAGAAAAAAATCTTGTCATATCTGCCCCTTCTTAAAACAACTGTGCAGCAGTTTTCTGTTGGTCATGTCTCGAAAAATGTCAATGACCTCAGTGAGGTCATTGACATTTTTTGCAATTATGTTGCTAATTATTTGCAAAACAAACTTATTTGCGCATGTCAGAAATCTTTGCTTGCTATTCTAAGTTTTGTTTGTCATTCAAAGTTTTGCTTGCGATTCTCACATGACGTCGTGGGCAGAGCCTAAAATCGCAACAAAAGATTTCTGATGTGTGCAAATAAAAGTTTATGTTTTGCAAATAACTTTTTAAGTTCACGAGAGAAAAATTAGCTATTTAATTTAAAAAAAAAACGTTTTTTAAACAAAAGTTTTTGCTTTAAAAAAAATGAAATCATTACAATTCCAAAAGTTTTGATTACAATTTTATTTTACATAACTGAGGTTAGTTTTTTTATCGTTGACTAATTGTGAAACAAATTTAACTCCATTCTCTGCTAACCAGACCCTAAACTTACTTAAAGTCTGGATAGAGTTTTTCCCTTCATTTGTACGCTTTTATTGGACAGGAGCAACTTGATTGGTTATTACATTTATCTATTATGGTAGTTCAGGGTGAGTTATTTTTAATTCTAAATGAATATTCTTGTTGGACTTTTATTTAAGTGCTATTCTCCTTCAAGATACATTTACCTAACGCTAGAATAAATGCAATGTACATTATGCAGCAAAGGAAGTTAGAAGATCGGACATATATCCATTATGGAGAGATGATAGGTTTTGGACGGGCGATGTGCTCCCTATTGCATAAGCCAGGGGTGTCAAAGTCAAATACATGGAGGGCCAAAAAAACTAATTTGCTACAAGCCAATGGCCGGACTGGTTCAATGTTTATTTTAAGGGGGTGATATAAGATTTTTTTTCTTCTTCTTTTTGCACTCTTTTCATTCAATGTTTTCTTTTTTATTAATTTGTTTTATTTTGTCTCTTTTAAATGAATGAATAAATGGATTAAATAAAATATTAAATAGCTTTACATCTGTTAAGTTCTTGGCATAAACCAACAAGACAGACATGTTCCTGCTTTTAGTATTTTACATTGTTTTATAATGTAGCTGTTTATGTTTCATTTTTAACACAGTTTTCTTGTGATTTTTAATTAATATGCTTTTTTATGATTGTTTACTGTTGGCTGCAAGTATCAAGCTGTGAAATCCTTCATTTTCTACAGCTGATAGCTGTTGGTCATTAATTATGATGAAGTTTAACAACTTCTCGGTGAACATTCAAGCTCCGTGGCTTCAGCAGTCTGTTTTTCTTGTTCAATCCGGGGCGGGCGCTCTGATTTTAGTCAGCCGCTCTCCGCCTGTCCGTCCTACGAGACGGTCAGACAGCGGGTCGGACTGGCCGCGGTCGGTCTCCCTGTTTCGGTTCAGCGAGAGTGGCGTCCCGCTGAAACCCCAGAGCTCGAATGTCCAACGTAAAACTAACTTGACCGCAGCTTAATGTGGCGCTATGGCTATGCAGACATTGCACATTGCTGTCTTGTGGTGTTTAGTGTAAAATACTTCCACACAGCGGACATGTTACGATGAAAAGTTGGCTAGTTGTTAGTGCTACTCACTCAGTCCACACGCTGTAGATGGCTGCAAACTGAAAGGGATTTGCTGAATAGTAGTAGTAGGGGTGGGGCCATGCCCCCCAACGGCAATGCCCCCAAGGGGGCCAGCTCCCCCACTGACCCTAATGTGAATGTGAGGCAGGTCTTATTACTCTGGGTTCATGAGACACGACTCCAGATCGAATTGGCCCCACCCCTACTACTACTGTTGCATTGTGGGGAATGTAGTGTTGGTACGTGACCGGAGGGCTTATTATGTTGTTTTTCTTGCAAAATACAAAATTAATAATAATAAAATAAATAATTTTAGTACGTTATTATGTGTCAGAGGAGGGCTTAGGATTTTTTTTTGCCCAAAAGGGCACTTGGGGGCAAGGAGCAGAAGGGGCAGGTGCTCAAGCCCCCATAGCCCCCCCCCCCCTGCACGTCCCTGCCTACAACCTCTGAGAACAGCAGTTCCTTTCAGTGTCAAGGCAAGGAAATGTGTTTTTCACACTCACCATGCTCCATAATTTACTTGATTAATGTAATGTATTTTATGCAATTGTACTACTATTGTGAATTATATTTTTAACTTTTATTTATACAGATAGTCTCAGTGAATCACAAAGACTTATTTTATTTTCAAGAGAGACCTCTAGACAGACAGTGTACAGACAACAATACACAACAATATAATGCAATTAAAAATATTGTTATAATAACAATCAAATCAAGGTGCCATATAAAAGAGTATAAAATATTAAAGACAAGAACATGCTTAGATTTTTTTAATTGACTTTATCAAATGTTTAAAAACCCTTAAATGAATCAAAGTGCACAGCTTCAGTTTTTGTTGCAAGGTGTTCCAGGTTCCAGGAGCAGAGTAAGAAAAGGTATTTTTAGGGGGCACTTGGACTGCCCCCTCTCTGATACTTCTGAGGCTACCTAGTGTCGCGCTCCTGCCACGTGGCCCCCTTGTTCCTCTGCCTGCGGGCGTGCTTGGGACCCTCACTATCTGGGCAGCACGGTGGCACAACTAGTAGAGCTGCTGCCTCTCAGCGAGAAGGTTGCCGGTTCAAATCCCGGTCCGGGGCCTTTCTGGGTGGAGTTTGCATGTTCTCCCCGTGCATGCGTGGGTTTCCTCCGGGTACTCCGGTTTCCTCCCACAGACCAAAAAACATGCTTGTTAGGCTGATTGGTGACTCTAAATTGACCCTAGGTGTGAGTGTGAGAGTGGATGGTTGTTTGGTGTGAGTGAGACAGGTCCCTCTTGTAAATGAGTCCCCGTGACTCAACGAGGCTAGCCTGTATAAATAAAGGTTGAATGAATGAATGAAAAACTATCTGGGGCTGGGCGCTTGGGCGTTGGTCGGCTCGGCCTGGTGGCTGCCTGGTGGGGCTCAGGTCCGCTGGTCCTGCCGGGTCTGGGCCTGAGGGGTGGGCGTCCCTGGTGCCCGAGCATCGGTGTCCGGCCCTAGGGCTACATCGGTGCAGCGGGCTCTGGCGGGGGCCTGTGTATTTGTCGCTGTTGACCCCGGGGGGTCATTGTGTGTGGTCCCTGGTGGGGTTCGTCCGGTTCTTCCCCTTGGTCGGATCTGGGGAGTGGACGCAAGGGCGTAACTTTGTGTTGAAAGTTGGTGGGGACGGAAATCGAAAATGCTGCATCTGCTTTTTTGGACAAAGTACCGGTACTTTTTTCAATTGTGTATGTCGTAATAACAATAACAGTTGTATGACACCCTTACTAGCAGTTCAACAGCTGTATGACACTGAGTAGCAGTTTAACAGCTGTATGACTCCCTGAGTTAGCATTTATCCTGTCAGATCATTGTACATTGTTATTAACACCTTCATTTTCATTACATCAGCACACAAGTTTTATACAAAAGGTCTTTGTAAGAAGGCACGATACAGAAAGACATTGTTAACAGGAATAACAATAATAAACTTTATTTAAATAGGACCTTCCAGCAACAACTTGCATTGTCCAAAGTGCATTACAAGATAATAAAGATAAAAGTTGAATGAATGAATGAAAATAATACTACAACTGCACCGTAGTATTCACTGCACTTCATGAGTTAAATTCCCACATGATACAGCGTTTTTTTTTCTTCTATATTCATTCCAGATTTAAAGAACACAAGAAAACTATTTAGAAAAAACAACAAGAAATGAAACAATACATGAAATGAAAGGAAGCAGAGGATTTCTTGTTTTTTTTTTAATAGTTTTCTTGTGTTCTTTAAATCTGGAATGAATAAAAAAAATGTTTTCATTTAAATATACCCTGCAACAGAGGAACGTCGTCTTGTCCCATCATGCATCACGTTCTTCAACTGCTAAAACAGCTAAAAATGAACAAAAAACAAGAATTTAAGCTGTGCAAAACTATTCAGTCTTTCTGTTTTTTATATTTTTTGCCGGTTATATTCTAATTGCGTCCATGTGGATGTAATAATTGTTAATCATGTGTGTTTGGTGTGAAGCGTCCGCAGTGAAGCGGGTGCTGTACCGGTCTGTCGTGGTGAAGAGAGAGCTGAGTCGAAAGGCAAAGCTCTCAATTTACCGATCGATCTACGTTCCCACCCTCATCTATGGTCATGAGTCCATGGTGGTCCACAGCCACCATCGTTAGGCCTGTGAGCCTCGTGGAAGGGCCACGTGGTTCAGCAAACAAACCAGAGACCTACTACCATTAGATTACAAGCTCTGTAAGTATGACAAGAAGTAAAGGACAAAAGTCACCAGTCTCTGCAAATATGAGAAATAGAGGACAAAAGTCACCAGACCCGGAGGGAAACAACTCAGTAGAAATGCAAAACTTTAAAGAATCACTCAACTTTATGGGTGGACAAATAGAAAATTTAACAAAAAAATGGATTCCATGGCCGGTCTGGTTAAAGAAATAAGAGAACTGAAAGAACTGATAATTAGCAAAGACAATAAAATTGCTGAACTAGAACGAAAAATAGAGGACTTAGAACAATACACAAAGCAAGACAACGTGGTGATCTCAGGACTTGATGTTAGTGTAGTGGGCATGACCGTGTCCACTTTGATACACCTGTGTATTTTTGAACTGTTCCAGAGATGACCTTTACTGACCTCTCAGTAAAGCAAGACATTTACCACAAATTATTCCATTAGTTGTAATCTGAGAATATAGTCACCAAAAGAGACTATTTCTATCTTTGATTTTATTCTAATGTAATCAAAAGAATAACTTTTGTCATTTTCATGATATATGTTATATGCTGTTATTCTTTTAATATGGAGTATTACTGTGTTACTTGACCAAATGAAAGTGTCTACTCAAAATATCTATGACAAAGTTGAATGAGGTGTCAGATTGACTTGCTCAGGAGTTGTTTTTGTTGAGTTCAGCTAAAATTCTCGTTAGCGTCGAGATGTCTCCTCTCTTTCAGACACTTTTCCAAAACATTCCTCTTTGTTATCTAAGCAGACTTGCTGTCAACCTTGAGTTTCCACTTCACGTTTTCACACTCCTCTTGGCCCACGGACCAATGAGGAAAGTGTGTTCTAATCTCAACATTTTTGAGTAAAAGCGTTTGTTTGCATGAACGCTTCAGAGTCTACTGGGAACTTCAAAGAGATGTGAACTTTCCCAAAGAGCTGGGGTACGTTTGGTCAAGAGCTAACGACCTTCGTCTTCAGCTAAGGACTGATAACCTGCTGTTATGAGTCCACTTCGAATGAGCGTAAGCTCAAAACTTTGTTATTCCTTCCTGGAATAAGTTATCTTGAGCCAAAAAACCACGACTGCCACGGCTTCTGCCGACGAAAGCAAGTATCACCGACACCGACAAGGTAAACACGTGTGGAGTCCAGCTTGGACTTGCGGGACCGACGACTCGTCAGTCCAAGGCTGATCACAGCTCTTTACCAGAACCAAGGCGGACGTCTTAAGGTAAAGGAGCAGCTGTTTGCTTACTGGAGGTGTGATGATATCTTAGCTGGACGCGTATGGAAGAGTGTCATCTGGTTTCATAAATGCAAGATAAACTTCCTCTCTTAACCTCCCAATTCTTCTTAAATCTTTCCTCCTATTCTTCTCCCCTCAATTCTAAGCTGGAAACTATTTAAGTTAAAGAGCCCTCAGACTAAATATGTTTAACATCCAGTATTGAAGTCTGTTGTGTTAAATTTAACTGTGCTGACGTGTTAAATTGAAAGAAAGTGAAATCATGTCAATCAAGTGTAATGGTGTTAATTTAGTTGATTTATTTTAAATAAATGGTAGTGTCTTTGACATATCAAACTAAGTTAACGTCTCTTGTCACTTAATGGCTTTATTTATTTATCCATCATAAAGATCACAGAAATATTGGGTAAACTGAAAAAGAAAGAATCCGTGAAATTACTATTCAATCTGAATAAGTAAATTAATTAAGGTAAAGAGGTCAGTATTAATATTGACCTCATCATAATCCTTTACATCTGGTGGCCCGTACGGGGAACAATACATTACAATACACAAAGCAAGACAACGTGGTGATCTCAGGACTTGATGTTAGTAAGTATCAGACATATGCAAAAACTCTTACCAACAAAGACCCAACTGAGAATGCATCTCAGGAAGAACAAGAGACTCTGGAAGAACATGTAGTTACTTTCTTACAGGACATGGACATTAACATAGACTATGGGGACATTTCGTTCTGTCACACCCTGCCCAGTAATTCACCAAGATTCAAACCATCAGTAGTCGTCAAGTTCATTAGCAGGAATACAAAAAACTATGTTATGCATAATAGAAGAAATTTAAAGGGATCAGACGTTTACATAAATGAACATCTTACCAAAAAAAATGGAAAAATTGCAAAAGAAGCAAGGTGGTTAAAAAACAAAAACAAAATACATTCAACATGGACAAGAAATGGATACATCTTTATCAAAACAAAGGAAGGGTCTCAGCCTAAAATGATAAAAGAGCTGACGGATCTGGATGTACACAGGGGATGAAAAATTACAAATGGATAAAATATACAGTGAAATGAACAAATACATTAGAACATGACAACATACGAAGACTCAGAACCTAAAATATATAATGTTGAAAATGTGATTGATGCAAATTTTTTCCCTGTAATAAAAGATAGCGAATATTATAATGAAGAGCAGTTTAATGACATCAATATATCAAATGGAGTTCTCTCTATTATTCACTTTAATAGCAGAAGTATAAATGCAAACATATCCAAAATAACAGATTACTTAAAACAGTTAAATAGAACTTTTACAATAATAGCGCTGTCAGAGACATGGCTCAATGATGATAACACAAGTAATATTCACATCGAGGGGTATGAATTATATCATATGAACAGAAATAATAAAAGAGGTGGTGGAGTCGCTCTGTTTGTCAATAATGAAATAAAATGTAAATTAAATAGTGAAATGTCAATAATAGTTGATAATATTATGGAAATGATAACAATAGAAATAATAAACAAAAACGATAAAAACATAATAATAAGTTGTGTATATAGATCACCAGGAGCAAATATAGAAATATTCACGGATAAAATCTTGGAGCTAATGGAGAAGAGTTTTAATAAAAATGTTTTTTTGTGTGGAGACTTTAACATTGATATGGGAAATAAAACAGATTCAAATAACATAAGCACATTTATAAACTCAATGTACAGTTTAAATATGTATCCATTGATATCAAAGCCAACAAGAATTACAACTCATAGTGCCACAATAATTGATAATATTTTCACAAATATAACAAATGGGGACGTGATAGGTGGTATCTTAACGACCGACTTAAGTGATCATTTACCAGTTTTCACAATCTATAAAAATGATCAAAGCATCACAAAAGCAGTCACAATGAAGAAAAAGATCATAAACACGTCAAAAAAAGTTTTGGAAAAATTGAAAGAGGATCTAGATAAACAAGACTGGAATGATGTGTATGTTGATGATGCGAACAGAGCATATGATGAGTTTATGAATATCCTGGAAGCTCTGTATGAAAAGAATTGTGTGCAAACAAATTACACAAAGAGAAATACGATTGATCAACCATGGATGACAAAAGGGTTGAGAAATGCTTGTAAAAAAAAGAATTATTTGTATTCATGTTTCTTGAAATTGCGAAGTCAGAGCGCTGAAGAAAAATATAAAAAGTATAAAAATAAATTAGTAGGGATTATAAGGAAACATAAGAAAGAATATTATAGTAAATTATTAGATAAAAGTAATGGTGATATGAAAGCAACATGGCGAGTAATGAATAGTGTCCTGAAGAATCATAAAGCAAAAACTGGTATTTCAAAATATTTTGTAAAAGACAACGATGAAATTCATGATGAAAATGAAATTGTAAATGGATTTAATCAATATTTTGTGAATGTTGGATCAAGCCTTGCAGCTAAGATACCAAAAGTAGATAAAAATGTGATCCACTCAATTACAGGTTGTGCAAATAGTATTTTTCTAAATGGAACTAACAAAGAGGAAATAATGAATGTAGTAAAACATCTTACAGACAAGAGATCGAAAGACTGGGTGGACATGGATATGATGTTTGTGAAGGACATAATGAGCCATGTTATTGAGCCGTTCACATACATATGTAACTTATCATTTTCAACAGGAATATTTCCAGATAATATGAAAGTAGCTAAGGTCGTTCCTCTTTTTAAAAATGGTGATAAATGTGTATTCAACAATTATAGACCTATATCCTTGTTACCACAGTTTTCAAAAATTCTTGAAAAACTATTTGTAAACAGACTAGACCAATTTATAGATAAACAAAATATTCTAAGCAACAGTCAGTATGGGTTTAGATCAAAAAACTCTACATCAATGGCTCTCATGGAATTAATGGAACAAATAACTACTGCTGTCGATCAAAAACAATATTGTATCAGTATTTTTGTTGATTTAAAAAAAGCATTCGATACTATTGATCACACCATTCTCCTAGAAAAACTGAACAAATATGGTATTAGAGGACCAGCATTACAGTGGGTATCTAGCTACTTAAAAGATAGAAAACAATTTGTACAAATAAATGATGTAAGATCTGACCTCTGTAATATCACATGTGGAGTTCCCCAAGGCTCTGTACTTGGACCAAAGCTTTTTATTTTATATGTGAATGACTTGGTAAATGTGTCAGGACTCCTTAAATGTGTACTTTTTGCTGATGATACCACTTTTTTCTGTTTAGGGGAAGATATAGAACAAATGTTGGAATTGATAAAGACAGAATTTGTCAAGATACAAACTTGGTTTAAAATAAATAAATTATCATTAAATCTAGAAAAAACTAATTACATGATATTCGGTAATAAAAAGAAAACTGTTGATGTTCCACTCAAAATTGAGGATGTTGAGATTTGTAGAGTGAGTGAGGTGAAGTTTTTGGGTGTTATCATTGATGACAAACTGACATGGAAACAACACATAAATTCTGTAAGAATAAAAATAGCTAAATCGATAGCAGTACTGTACAAAGTCAGAGATCTATTGAATGATAAAGCTCTGTATTTGTTGTATAACACAATCATTGTTCCACACTTAATCTATTGTATTGATGTTTGGGGGAATGCATGTAAAACAATCACAAAACCTATTTTTGTATTACAGAAAAGAGCCGTAAGAATTATCACTAGAAAGCATTACCGTCATCCATCAAGTACATTATTTTATCAACTAAAGTTATTGAAGTTCCATGATTTGGTTGACTATAATATTTTATCAGTTATGTACAGAGCTCAAAATAATGCATTACCTCTAAATATCCAAATGCACTTTGTTAAAAGACAAAGTTGTTATAATCTTAAGGGGACAGAGTTGTTTGTAAAACCACAATTCAGAACCAGTTTGAAGGGACGTTCTACCTCAATCCAGGGAATTAGATTATGGAATGGCTTGGAGAATGTAGTTAAAAATGCCAAGTCAATGTTTACATTTAAAAAAATGATCAAAACAAATGTGTTAAAAAATATATATGAAATAGCGTAATGTGTATTGTATTAGTTAGAAAATTAGAAAGAATTAATCATTTTGTACTGTTGGCTGAAGATTATTACTGTTTAATCTGATTGTTGGAAAAAGTTGGTTGAAGATTATTATTGTTTACATGGGTGATTATTATTGTTTAATCTGATTGTTGGAAGTAAGGGGCAGATATAATAAGATTTATTCTTCTTTCTGCTACCTTTCATTTTTTTACGTTTTGTACACAATCATTTATGAGATTGTCTTGTATTGTTTTTTTTGTAAAAAAATGAACAAATTTAATAAACATAAACATAAACATAAACAATGATGATTTTCACATCATGAACAGTTTCTCAGAATCACCTCTAGGTGTTGCCAATGGAACCAAAACCACAGAAACGTGCGTACGCCAACCCTGGAGCTGGCGTGGGGCTGCACACATTTCCACGTTCAGTTCTGTTTTGATACATACAGAGTTTTGGGTGGAAAATGGCGTACGCAAGGTTTTTGTGCGTACGCACCGTTGATACATGAGGACACTGGTACCATAGTCCTTGAGTACTGTCTGACTTCCAAGATACCTCATTGCTCTTGTCTGCAGCTGGGTTCTGATAACAGCTGAACAGAGCAGGGACGGCCTGGGAAGACTGGATGTTTTCTACAAAACTAACTTTTTCATTTCGGGAAGGCAGAATGGGTCAGAACCTCAGATAGATGAAGACATTGATGAGTGTGTACGTGTAAATGTTTGGATCTTCTGAGATCGCTGGCTGTTCTCCTTAGCTCTGTAAATAAATCTGATGAAGTCTGCATCCATCTGGGATAAATAGATGGATGGATGACTAATGGATGGATGGATGGATGGATGAAAGAATGGATGATGGATGAATGAATGAATGAATGGATGATGGATGGATAAATGGATGGATGAATTAATGGGTGGATGGATGGATGGATGGATAAATGGATGAATGGATGGATGGAAGGAAGGATGCATGGATGGATAGATGGAAAGATGGATGAATGAATAGATGGATGGATGAATGAATGAAATGATGGATGATGGCCATCAGGGAGGAGACTGAGGAGTCTCCAGGCTCGAACCAGCAGATTGAGAGACAGCTCTGTTCATCAGGCAGTCAGGATGCTAAACTCTCTGCCTGCTCTGCCTCCCCTCCCACTTGTACTGCCTTAATCACAAAAAACTTTCACACATTACCACACAACACAAATATTTTTAAAACTGGACTCTGTGTCATCAAAACAGGTTATTCACTCAACTCACGGTCATGTGCTCATTCAGTTTGCACTACTCATATTTGCACTAATGTTTGTATTACATTACTGCCTATAGTCATACTACTGTTTACATTCACTGTTTACATTTATTACTACTGTTTACATTTATTACTACTGTTTACATTTATTACTACTGTTTACATATACACTACTTTTTATATCTAGACTACTGCTGATATATATATATTCTTTTTACTAGCCTTATTGCATATGCCACTTTACCTCTATACCAATATCAACTACCTCATACATATACTGTGTACATAA
>JBBPBX010063597.1:0-20484 GCA_038048925.1 Garcialebias charrua | reverse complement strand
GAATCACTAAAGTAACTCGGTTCACTTTATGGATCTGGGTCAGTCTAATGAATCACTAAAGTAACCCGGTTCACTTTACGGATCTGGGTCAGTCTAATGAGTCACTAAAGTAACCTGGTTCACTTTATGGATCTGGTTCAGTCTAATGAATCACTAAAGTAACCTGGTTCACTTTATGGATCTGAATCAGTCTAATGAATCACTAAAGTAACCTGGTTCACTTTATGGATCTGGGTCAGTCTAATGAGTCACTAAAGTAACCTGGTTCACTTTATGGATCTGAATCAGTCTAATGAATCACTAAAGTAACCTGGTTCACTTTATGGATCTGGGTCAGTCTAATGAGTCACTAAAGTAACCTGGTTCACTTTATGGATCTGGTTCAGTCTAATGAATCACTAAAGTAACCTGGTTCACTTTATGGATCTGGGTCAGTCTAATGAATCACTAAAGTAACCTGGTTCACTTTATGGATCTGGGTCAGTCTAATGAGTCACTAAAGTAACCCGGTTCACTTTATGGATCTGGGTCAGTCTAATGAGTCACTAAAGTAACCTGGTTCACTTTATGGATCTGGGTCAGTCTAATGAGTCACTAAAGTAACCCGGTTCACTTTATGGATCTGGGTCAGTCTAATGAGTCACTAAAGTAACCCGGTTCACTTTATGGATCTGGGTCAGTCTAATGAGTCACTAAAGTAACCCGGTTCACTTTATGGATCTGGGTCAGTCTAATGAGTCACTAAAGTAACCTGGTTCACTTTATGGATCTGAATCAGTCTAATGAATCACTAAAGTAACCTGGTTCACTTTATGGATCTGAATCAGTCTAATGAATCACTAAAGTAACCCGGTTCACTTTATGGATCTGGGTCAGTCTAATGAGTCACTAAAGTAACCCGGTTCACTTTATGGATCTGGGTCAGTCTAATGAGTCACTAAAGTAACCTGGTTCACTTTATGGATCTGGGTCAGTCTAATGAGTCACTAAAGTAACCTGGTTCACTTTATGGATCTGAATCAGTCTAATGAATCACTAAAGTAACCTGGTTCACTTTATGGATCTGAATCAGTCTAATGAATCACTAAAGTAACCTGGTTCACTTTATGGATCTGAATCAGTCTAATGAATCACTAAAGTAACCCGGTTCACTTTATGGATCTGGGTCAGTCTAATGAGTCACTAAAGTAACCCGGTTCACTTTATGGATCTGGGTCAGTCTAATGAGTGACTAAAATAACCCGGTTCACTTTATGGATCTGGGTCAATCTAATGTGTCACTAAAGTAACATGGTTCACTTTATGGATCTGGGTCAGTCAAATGAGTCACTAAAGTACCCGGTTCACTTTACGGATCTGGGTTAGTCTAATGAGTCACTAAAGTAACCTGGTTCACTTTATGGATCTGGGTCAGTCTAATGAGTCACTAAAGTAACCCGGTTCACTTTACGGATCTGGGTCAGTCTAATGAGTCACTAAAGTAACCCGGTTCACTTTACGGATCTGGGTCAGTCTAATGAGTCACTAAAGTAACCTGGTTCACTTTACGGATCTGGGTCAGTCTAATGAGTCACTAAAGTAACCTGGTTCACTTTATGGATCTGGGTCAGTCTAATGAGTCACTAAAGTAACCTGGTTCACTTTACGGATCTGGGTCAGTCTAATGAGTCACTAAAGTAACCTGGTTCACTTTATGGATCTGGGTCAGTCTAATGAGTCACTAAAGTAACCTGGTTCACTTTATGGATCTGGGTCAGTCTAATGAGTCACTAAAGTAACCTGGTTCACTTTATGGATCTGGGTCAGTCTAATGAGTCACTAAAGTAACCTGGTTCACTTTATGGATCTGGGTCAGTCTAATGAGTCACTAAAGTAACCTGGTTCACTTTATGGATCTGGGTCAGTCTAATGAGTCACTAAAGTAACCTGGTTCACTTTATGGATCTGGGTCAATCTAATGAGTCACTAAAGTAACCTGGTTCACTTTATGGATCTGGGTCAGTCTAATGAGTCACTAAAGTAACCTGGTTCACTTTATGGATCTGGGTCAGTCTAATGAGTCACTAAAGTAACCTGGTTCACTTTATGGATCTGGGTCAGTCTAATGAGTCACTAAAGTAACCTGGTTCACTTTATGGATCTGGGTCAGTCTAATGAGTCACTAAAGTAACCCGGTTCACTTTATGGATCTGGGTCAGTCTAATGAGTCACTAAAGTAACCCGGTTCACTTTATGGATCTGGGTCAGTCTAATGAGTCACTAAAGTAACCCGGTTCACTTTATGGATCTGGGTCAATCTAATGAGTCACTAAAGTAACCCGGTTCACTTTATGGATCTGGGTCAGTCTAATGAGTCACTAAAGTAACCCGGTTCACTTTATGGATCTGGGTCAGTCTAATGAGTCACTAAAGTAACCTGGTTCACTTTATGGATCTGGGTCAGTCTAATGAGTCACTAAAGTAACCCGGTTCACTTTATGGATCTGGGTCAGTCTAATGAGTCACTAAAGTAACCTGGTTCACTTTATGGATCTGGGTCAGTCTAATGAGTCACTAAAGTAACCTGGTTCACTTTATGGATCTGGGTCAGTCTAATGAGTCACTAAAGTAACCTGGTTCACTTTACGGATCTGGGTCAGTCTAATGAGTCACTAAAGTAACCTGGTTCACTTTACGGATCTGGGTCAGTCTAATGAGTCACTAAAGTAACCTGGTTCACTTTACGGATCTGGGTCAGTCTAATGAGTCACTAAAGTAACCTGGTTCACTTTATGGATCTGGGTCAGTCTAATGAGTCACTAAAGTAACCTGGTTCACTTTACGGATCTGGGTCAGTCTAATGAGTCACTAAAGTAACCTGGTTCACTTTACGGATCTGGGTCAGTCTAATGAGTCACTAAAGTAACCTGGTTCACTTTACGGATCTGGGTCAGTCTAATGAGTCACTAAAGTAACCTGGTTCACTTTATGGATCTGGGTCAGTCTAATGAGTCACTAAAGTAACCTGGTTCACTTTATGGATCTGGGTCAGTCTAATGAGTCACTAAAGTAACCTGGTTCACTTTATGGATCTGGGTCAGTCTAATGAGTCACTAAAGTAACCCGGTTCACTTTATGGATCTGGGTCAGTCTAATGAGTCACTAAAGTAACCTGGTTCACTTTATGGATCTGGGTCAGTCTAATGAGTCACTAAAGTAACCCGGTTCACTTTATGGATCTGGGTCAGTCTAATGAGTCACTAAAGTAACCCGGTTCACTTTATGGATCTGGGTCAGTCTAATGAATCACTAAAGTAACCCGGTTCACTTTATGGATCTGGGTCAGTCTAATGAGTCACTAAAGTAACCCGGTTCACTTTATGGATCTGGGTCAGTCTAATGAGTCACTAAAGTAACCCGGTTCACTTTATGGATCTGGGTCAGTCTAATGAGTCACTAAAGTAACCCGGTTCACTTTATGGATCTGGGTCAGTCTAATGAGTCACTAAAGTAACCCGGTTCACTTTATGGATCTGGGTCAGTCTAATGAGTCACTAAAGTAACCCGGTTCACTTTATGGATCTGGGTCAGTCTAATGAGTCACTAAAGTAACCCGGTTCACTTTATGGATCTGGGTCAGTCTAATGAGTCACTAAAGTAACCCGGTTCACTTTATGGATCTGGGTCAGTCTAATGAGTCACTAAAGTAACCCGGTTCACTTTATGGATCTGGGTCAGTCTAATGAGTCACTAAAGTAACCCGGTTCACTTTATGGATCTGGTCAGTCTAATGAGTCACTAAAGTAACCCGGTTCACTTTATGGATCTGGGTCAGTCTAATGAGTCACTAAAGTAACCCGGTTCACTTTATGGATCTGGGTCAGTCTAATGAATCACTAAAGTAACCCGGTTCACTTTATGGATCTGAGTCAGTCTAATGAATCACTAAAGTAACCCGGTTCACTTTAAGGATCTGGGTCAGTCTAATGAGTCACTAAAGTAACCCGGTTCACTTTATGGATCTGAGTCAGTCTAATGAATCACTAAAGTAACCCGGTTCACTTTACGGATCTGGGTCAGTCTAATGAGTCACTAAAGTAACCTGGTTCACTTTATGGATCTGGTCAGTCTAATGAATCACTAAAGTAACCTGGTTCACTTTATGGATCTGAATCAGTCTAATGAATCACTAAAGTAACCTGGTTCACTTTATGGATCTGGGTCAGTCTAATGAGTCACTAAAGTAACCTGGTTCACTTTATGGATCTGAATCAGTCTAATGAATCACTAAAGTAACCTGGTTCACTTTATGGATCTGAATCAGTCTAATGAATCACTAAAGTAACCTGGTTCACTTTATGGATCTGGGTCAGTCTAATGAGTCACTAAAGTAACCCGGTTCACTTTATGGATCTGGGTCAGTCTAATGAGTCACTAAAGTAACCTGGTTCACTTTATGGATCTGGGTCAGTCTAATGAGTCACTAAAGTAACCTGGTTCACTTTATGGATCTGAATCAGTCTAATGAATCACTAAAGTAACCTGGTTCACTTTATGGATCTGAATCAGTCTAATGAATCACTAAAGTAACCCGGTTCACTTTATGGATCTGGGTCAGTCTAATGAGTCACTAAAGTAACCCGGTTCACTTTATGGATCTGGGTCAGTCTAATGAGTCACTAAAGTAACCTGGTTCACTTTATGGATCTGGGTCAGTCTAATGAGTCACTAAAGTAACCTGGTTCACTTTATGGATCTGAATCAGTCTAATGAATCACTAAAGTAACCTGGTTCACTTTATGGATCTGAATCAGTCTAATGAATCACTAAAGTAACCTGGTTCACTTTATGGATCTGAGTCAGTCTAATGAGTCACTAAAGTAACCCGGTTCACTTTATGGATCTGGGTCAGTCTAATGAGTCACTAAAGTAACCTGGTTCACTTTATGGATCTGGGTCAGTCTAATGAGTCACTAAAGTAACCTGGTTCACTTTATGGATCTGGGTCAGTCTAATGAGTCACTAAAGTAACCTGGTTCACTTTATGGATCTGGGTCAGTCTAATGAGTCACTAAAGTAACCCGGTTCACTTTATGGATCTGGGTCAGTCTAATGAGTCACTAAAGTAACCTGGTTCACTTTATGGATCTGGGTCAGTCTAATGAGTCACTAAAGTAACCCGGTTCACTTTATGGATCTGGGTCAGTCTAATGAGTCACTAAAGTAACCCGGTTCACTTTATGGATCTGGGTCAGTCTAATGAGTCACTAAAGTAACCTGGTTCACTTTATGGATCTGGGTCAGTCTAATGAGTCACTAAAGTAACCTGGTTCACTTTATGGATCTGGGTCAGTCTAATGAGTCACTAAAGTAACCTGGTTCACTTTATGGATCTGGGTCAGTCTAATGAGTCACTAAAGTAACCTGGTTCACTTTATGGATCTGGGTCAGTCTAATGAGTCACTAAAGTAACCTGGTTCACTTTATGGATCTGGGTCAGTCTAATGAGTCACTAAAGTAACCTGGTTCACTTTATGGATCTGGGTCAGTCTAATGAGTCACTAAAGTAACCTGGTTCACTTTATGGATCTGGGTCAGTCTAATGAGTCACTAAAGTAACCTGGTTCACTTTATGGATCTGGGTCAGTCTAATGAGTCACTAAAGTAACCTGGTTCACTTTATGGATCTGGGTCAGTCTAATGAGTCACTAAAGTAACCTGGTTCACTTTATGGATCTGGGTCAGTCTAATGAGTCACTAAAGTAACCTGGTTCACTTTACGGATCTGGGTCAGTCTAATGAGTCACTAAAGTAACCCGGTTCACTTTACGGATCTGGGTCAGTCTAATGAGTCACTAAAGTAACCTGGTTCACTTTATGGATCTGGGTCAGTCTAATGAGTCACTAAAGTAACCCGGTTCACTTTATGGATCTGGGTCAGTCTAATGAGTCACTAAAGTAACCCGGTTCACTTTATGGATCTGGGTCAGTCTAATGAGTCACTAAAGTAACCCGGTTCACTTTATGGATCTGGGTCAGTCTAATGAGTCACTAAAGTAACCCGGTTCACTTTATGGATCTGGGTCAGTCTAATGAGTCACTAAAGTAACCCGGTTCACTTTATGGATCTGGGTCAGTCTAATGAGTCACTAAAGTAACCCGGTTCACTTTATGGATCTGGGTCAATCTAATGAGTCACTAAAGTAACCCGGTTCACTTTATGGATCTGGGTCAGTCTAATGAGTCACTAAAGTAACCTGGTTCACTTTATGGATCTGGGTCAGTCTAATGAGTCACTAAAGTAACCTGGTTCACTTTACGGATCTGGGTCAGTCTAATGAGTCACTAAAGTAACCTGGTTCACTTTACGGATCTGGGTCAGTCTAATGAGTCACTAAAGTAACCTGGTTCACTTTACGGATCTGGGTCAGTCTAATGAGTCACTAAAGTAACCTGGTTCACTTTACGGATCTGGGTCAGTCTAATGAGTCACTAAAGTAACCTGGTTCACTTTATGGATCTGGGTCAGTCTAATGAGTCACTAAAGTAACCTGGTTCACTTTACGGATCTGGGTCAGTCTAATGAGTCACTAAAGTAACCTGGTTCACTTTATGGATCTGGGTCAGTCTAATGAGTCACTAAAGTAACCTGGTTCACTTTATGGATCTGGGTCAGTCTAATGAGTCACTAAAGTAACCTGGTTCACTTTATGGATCTGGGTCAGTCTAATGAGTCACTAAAGTAACCTGGTTCACTTTATGGATCTGGGTCAGTCTAATGAGTCACTAAAGTAACCTGGTTCACTTTATGGATCTGGGTCAGTCTAATGAGTCACTAAAGTAACCCGGTTCACTTTATGGATCTGGGTCAGTCTAATGAGTCACTAAAGTAACCTGGTTCACTTTATGGATCTGGGTCAGTCTAATGAGTCACTAAAGTAACCCGGTTCACTTTATGGATCTGGGTCAGTCTAATGAGTCACTAAAGTAACCCGGTTCACTTTATGGATCTGGGTCAGTCTAATGAATCACTAAAGTAACCCGGTTCACTTTATGGATCTGGGTCAGTCTAATGAGTCACTAAAGTAACCCGGTTCACTTTATGGATCTGGGTCAGTCTAATGAGTCACTAAAGTAACCCGGTTCACTTTATGGATCTGGGTCAGTCTAATGAATCACTAAAGTAACCCGGTTCACTTTATGGATCTGGGTCAGTCTAATGAGTCACTAAAGTAACCCGGTTCACTTTATGGATCTGGGTCAGTCTAATGAGTCACTAAAGTAACCCGGTTCACTTTATGGATCTGGGTCAGTCTAATGAATCACTAAAGTAACCCGGTTCACTTGAGTCGTTCACTCTTTGTTAGTTTTGGATCAGCACAGAGAGTAAGAAGTAACTCCTTTATCTTCCAGAAAACTGCTACTAACTTGTAACAAAGTCACTCGAGAGAAAGAATAAAAACACAAACCTGAGCTGCAGCTCTACTTCCAAAATCCTCAGACTTTTCTTCTTCCTCTGCTTCCAGCTGTTTGAGCCGCTGTCTCCACATCTGTTCACTTCCGGTCAGCAACATTTACAGATGTTACAGCTCAATTTAACGTTCACTTCAACTCATTTGAGCAGCAGTCGAGAGAAAAGGCCTTCAGCTCGTAGCTACGGAGCAGAACAACAAACACTGACGTCACAACTGAGCAACTTCCGGTGCTGGGAGAACATCACTTCCGTTAGCTGCTGCTCTTCAAAATAAGAGCTCAAACTGATCTGTTCTTCAGCTCTACATCATTCAGTTTCTGTGTTCCCATGGCAACTTGTAAATATTTCACTGAATTTAGACCCATCTGATGTAGTTTAAGAAGGATTAGTATTTAATCAACACAAACTAGATGATGTAATGAAAGATGAGCAGCTTGTGGTGCATCTTCAAGCAGAGCAGAAAGAAAAGTGTTGAATCTTCATGAACACACGTCTGGGATCAACCTCTTTATCAGAGTCCTGGAAACATCTGGATCCTTGTTCAGGATCTGAACAGCTGCTGTCTCCTTGGTCTTCAGGCTCAGACATTTGTCCACTTGGACAAAAACAGCCTTCAGCAATAAACTCCAGGACGGAGTGATGAGAGGAGCCGCCGAGCAAAGTTTGACCAGCTTTAATGTCAGCTTTAGTCAGTGTGACTGTGGACAGAAACTTGTTCAAGTTCTTTTTTCTTTTTGTCATTCCAGACACATTTAAATCACAGAGACATCAAATCACATTTCTTCATCAAATAAACAACAATCAGGTAGAAAAACTGTCATCAAGTCCTAAAGTTCAGCCATTCTCTTAGAAAAAACATCAACTAGTTGTGTAACATCATTACATGTTGTATAAATATAGAATACAGGCTGATCCATGAATCAAATGAGATCAACTTTATTAATAAAGCAGATTTAAACAACAAGAGTTGACCAATGTGCTGAACAACAAACTCCAAAATAACATCCATAAAACAACAAAGTGAAGGTGTTCAAACACAACATTTAAGAACAAGTCCAAATCTATTCTTAAAGGAGTCAATGAAAAAAGACTTGAGCTGCTAAAATCATTGGAAGCCAAAGGAAATGAACTTTTCAGTTTGAAACGTCTCAATCCAGAGGCTGAACATGATGGAGAGTAGAAGACTGTTGAGGCTCTTGTTGAATTCTTTCACTTTGAATTCTTCAACTTCACCTGGATCAAACTGGAACACATTTCTAACTATTTCACTCCTTTGATTCTGTCAAACAGATGTGAGCAAGAGGAAACAGCTGTTAAAGGAACACTGGCCTCAACCACCACATGCTGCTGAAATCACTTGTGGACAATATTTTCACTGATGATCCACAGAAAAGTCATCTTGTGTGCAGCGTTCAAAATGACTTTTCCTGCTGCGTTCATGTTTCCACTTTGTTTTCACAGCAGCAGATGTTTGCAGCAAAGTGGACTTTATTTCAGCTGATGTGTCCCGAGTGTTTGAGTCTGAGACCAGAGACATGTTGGAGTCTGCAGCTCACAAGAAACACTTGATTTGATTTGATTTGATGTTTATTCATTCATTTTAAAAGAACAATACAAGACAGTTTCATCAGATACAAGAATACAAGTAGGATAAAATGAAGGGAGCAGAAAGAAGATGAAATCTTATTATATCTGCCCCTTATTTCACAGTTTGTTCAACCAATGATAACCTTCAAACTACATCACAAAATGAATAATTCTACTTAATTTTCTAACTGTAATACACAAACTACATCACAAAATGAATAATTCTACTTAATTTTTCTAACTGTAATACACAAACTACATCACAAAATGAATAATTCTACTTAATTTTTCTAACTGTAATACACAAACTACATCACAAAATGAATAATTCTACTTAATTTTTCTAACTGTAATACACAAACTACATCACAAAATGAATAATTCTACTTAATTTTCCTAACTGTAATACACAAACTACATCACAAAATGAATAATTCTACTTAATTTTCCTAACTGTAATACACAAACTACATCACAAAATGAAAATTCTACTTAATTTTCCTAACTGTAATACACAAACTACATCACAAAATGAAAATTCTACTTAATTTTTCTAACTGTAATACACAAACTACATCACAAAATGAATAATTCTACTTAATTTTTCTAACTGTAATACACAAACTACATCACAAAATGAATAATTCTACTTAATTTTTTCTAACTGTAATACACAAACTACGTCACAAAATGAATAACTCTACTTAATTTTTCTAACTGTAATACACAAACGCACTAAGCTACATCATAAGTACAACATAAGTGTAATACACAAACACACTAAGTTACATCATATATAGTTTTTGAGCAAGTCCTTTTTGACCTTTTTCTTAAATGTATACATTGATTTTTCATTTTTAACATCACTCTCCAGAGCATTCCACAATCGAACTCCCTGAATTGAGGTAGACCGTCCCTTTAAGCTGGTTCTGAATTGTGGTTTGATGAATATCTCTGTCCCTTTGAGATTGTAATAACTTTGTCTTTTTATAAAATTTCTTTGGATATTTAAAGGTAATGTGTTATTATGAGCCCTATACATAACTGATAAAATACTATATTCTACCAATTCCTGGAATTTCAATAAGTTTAGCTGAAGAAACAAGGTGTTTGATGGGTGACTGAAATGTTTTCTGGTGATTACTCTTACAGCTCTCTTTTGTAAAATAAAAACAGGCTTTGTAATTGTTTTGCATGCTTTTCCCCAAACCTCAATACAATAGATTAAACGTGGAACAATGATTGTGTTATACAACATATGCAGAGCTTTATCAATTAAAAAATCCCTGACTTTATACAGTACTGCAATTGATCTAGCTATTTTCGTTTTAATGGAATTTACATGATGTTTCCATGTCAGTTTGTCATCAATGATAACACCCAGAAACTTCACTTCACTCACTTTACAGATCACAACATCTTCAATTTCAAATGGATCGTCATCAACAATTCTCTTTTTGTTACTGAATATCATGTAATTAGTTTTATCTAAATTCAAAGATAATTTGTTTAATTTAAACCAAGTTTGTATTTTTATAAATTCTGTTTTCATCATATCCAAAATCTGTTTTATGTCATTACCCGAACAGAAAAATGTGGTGTCATCGGCAAAAAGAACACATTTAAGAAGTCCTGACACATTTACCAAGTCATTCACATATAAAATAAATAACTTTGGTCCAAGCACAGAGCCCTGAGGAACTCCACAAGTGATATCACGGAGGTCAGATCTAACATAATTTATTTGCACAAACTGTTTCCTATCTTTCAAATAGCTAGATACCCATTGTAATGCTGGTCCTCTAATACCATATTTATTTAGTTTTTCAAGGAGAATGGTGTGGTCAATGGTATCAAATGCTTTTTTAGATCAACAAAAACACTAACACAGTACTTTGGACCAAGTCTCAGGATTTCGGCTCTTTACTTTCCTTCACATTGATCCATTTGTACTTTTCAGCTGGACACACAGAAACAAGAATGAGAGCGTGTGCAGCTGGAAATCCCTCTCCAGCTGCTCCAGCTGTGAATGGACAAACAATAGTTTGTGTGTGTTCATGTTGGAGACGTGTTGCTGGAAGGACGGCCCTGTGCTCCATTTTCAGCTGTTTGCTTCATGTTGGATGAAGAGCAACATGTCTCTCCTTCAAGCTGCTTCAATACATTTAGTCAAACTTCCATCCTGGACTCCTGACTCATTATTTCTAAGGAATTTTATAACAACATCATGAGACGTCACGCTCAGAGTATGTTTTGTAAATAACTCTCAGCTACTACCACCTCAGAGTTAGACTTAACATCTGTAACACTGACTGAGTTAGACATTTATGTGTCGTCTGTTGTTATTTAACTGTGGCGGCCATCTTGAATTGGACTGACTCCAAAGACAAATCAGTTCTAAATGTTCCCACAGTGATTACTTTCTGCAAGTTTCACTACAACTCATCCAGTGGTTCATGAGATATTTTGCTAACAGACAAACAAGATTGACTGAAAAAAATATTGCTAAGGTTCAAATAAAGATTTTGTGCATTGAGTGGCACTTGGAGTATGTTTTATGAAAGTATCTTGGCTCTATCTCTGTCAAATGTTAGCAAAATATCTGTGAAACTGACTGAATTATAGACATTTCTGTGTTTTCTAACATGAGTTTTCTGTTCAACCACCAAAAACGGGTCGGCTCCAAAACTTATATCAGTTGTAGACGTACATCCACTCCTCCTCCTTCAACTGGTCTGAGTCTAGTACACCTCCTTCAACTGGTCTGAGTCCAGTACACCTCATTCAACTGGTCTGGGTCCAGTACACCTTCTTCAACTGAGTCCAGTACACCTTCTTCAACTGGTCTGAGTCCAGTACACCTTCTTCAACTGGTCTGAGTCCAGTACACCTTCTTCAACTGGTCTGAGTCCAGTACACCTTCTTCAACTGGTCTGAGTCCAGTACACCTTCTTCAACTGGTCTGAGTCCAGTACACCTTCTTCAACTGGTCTGAGTCCAGTACACCTTCTTCAACTGGTCTGAGTCCAGTACACCTTCTTCAACTGGTCTGAGTCCAGTACACCTTCTTCAACTGGTCTGAGTCCAGTACACCTTCTTCAACTGGTCTGAGTCCAGTACACCTTCTTCAACTGGAGTCCAGTACACCTTCTTCAACTGGTTTGAGTCCAGTACACCTTCTTCAACTGGTCTGAGTCAAATCAAAAAAGGCCTTCAATACAGAACAACTGGACTTTATTTGTAACAAACAAGACGTTTCACTTCTCATCCGAGAAGCTTTATCAATTGAGTCAGGAGACAGTGAGGGGGAGCAGTTATAAGTTATATGGATGATACCTGGGTCAAAATCCAAGCCAGGGAGGTGGAAGCGTTCACCAGACACATTAACTCGGTAGATAACAACATCAAGTTCACCAGAGAGGATGCTAACGACAATAAGCTGCCTTTTTTGCACTGTTTGGTTCACATGGAAAGAGAGGACAGTCTCAACATTGAAGTTTACAGAAAACCAACCCACACAGACCAGTATCTCCTGTTTGACTCTCACCATCCACTGGAACACAAACTTTCTGTCATCAGAACTTTACAGCATCGGGCCGATCACATCCCCACGAAGACAGAAGGGAAGGAAAAGGAACAGAAACACATTGAAAAATCTCTCCAAACATGTGGATATCCTAACTGGGCTTTTGTCAAGTCAGCGAGGAAATTTTCAAAACACAATAAGGAACAGAAAAAGGAGAACAGACGAAAAAACATTGTCATCCCTTATGTTGCTGGACTATCAGAGAATTTCAGAAGGATTTTCAACAAACACAACATCCCAGTACATTTCAAACCCAGCAGGACTCTCAGACAGAGGTTGGTGCACCCCAAGGACAAAACACCAACACACAAACAGAGTGGTGTAGTTTATGCAGTCCAGTGCAGCGAGGACTGTCCAGACTTATACATTGGAGAAACTAAACAGCCCATCCACAGAAGAATGTCCCAACACAGGAGAGCCTCCTCCTCTGGACAAAACTCAGCTGTTCACCTCCACCTCACAGACAAGGGACACTCTTTTGAGGACCAAAATGTACATATTTTGGACCAAGAGCACAGGTGGTTTGAGAGGGGTGTGAAGGAGGCGATTTATGTAAAAAGAGAGAAGCCATCGTTAAACAGAGGAGGAGGTCTAAGATTTCAACTTTCTAAAACTTAAGGCGCGGCCCTGGGTTTGGTTCCCAGGTGTCTCACACCTGATGAGAACAGAGGAGCCTTGTTTGGGAATTAGACCAACAAAGACTTTGACAGGTCCCTGCTATCAATGTGTGAAGTGTGACTTGTCATTTTAAAGACCGTGTAAAGTGAAATTAAATGTGTGTTTTTATTTTGTCACACGGCATAAATATGTGTTATTAATCACCCATATAAATCTGACTGATTAAAAACATTGATTTCCTTATAAAATTAAGTCTCAAAAATCATGAAAAAACATGATTTTGCCTTGCTCTAGAACGCTGGGGGCGTGTCGCACGTGGGCGTGGTTTCAGCGCAGTACTGCACTCATGTCCTTTTCCTGCCTTGAGCGAGAGACAGACAAGGAGCAGCAGTGAAAACCTGCTCTGTTTTTATCTGAGTTCTGGCCGGTCACCTCGCATGCGGGGTCTGTGTTGGTGATTAAAAAGAGTAATCACGTTGATAAGTTATCTCATCTCTGTGTCAGCAGAGTCACGGCGCTCTCACACACACACGCGCGGGGGGGCTCGGATGTGAAAACAGGTGCAGGTCGCTCCAGCCGCAAAAGACAGAGGGCTGCGCAGCGGTTTTCTGTGTTTATATGTTCATGAAAACTTTAAAAAAAAAAATTAAAAACAGGGAGCGCTTCTCCTTCAGCCCACACAGACCTGCACACCAGGAAATATTTAGAACCTGGTGCAGCCTCGTTGGACATGACTTTAGTTCACTCGTGACAAGTTCATTCCTCCTCCTCGGAGGAGGAAGAATGAATGGTGACAGCTTCAAGTGATCACTTGACTTTTGGCAACAAAAAAAAAAAAGAAATGTCACAATGGAGCAGCTGCAGTCCATGCGTAAAATGAGTGAGAGTACAGGAGGGAGACGGTCGTCGGTAGCGAGTGACGGCTCCACGAAGAACGCATTTATATGACTGGAGCAGCAGGGGGTTGGGCTATACTAATGAGGACCGCGTGACGAAACGCGGTCACGTTTAAAACACGCCTAAAAAATCCTGAAATAGAAATATGTTTAAACACAGTTTGCTCTATAACTCCAAAATTAATTGAGCTACAATTTTGAGACTTTTTACTCATTTACAAGATTACAATTATCACATTTATAATGTTTATTGAAGAAAATGTTGAAATTCACTTTACACGGTCTTTAAATACAGTAGGATGTGTGTGTGTTTTCTGTAAGCTCTGTTTTCACACACTGAACTTTGAATGGGTCACAGGTACGTGTTATCCCAAGTATGTGGGGATGTTAGTTTCCAATTTACATATGTTGGTGCGTGTCAATGGCTTGTCCTGTTATAACTTCTCCCCCTCACTGTCTCCTGACTCAATTGATAAAGCTTCTCGGATGAGAAGTGAAACGTCTTGTTTGTTACAAATAAAGTCCAGTTGTTCTGTATTGAAGGCCTTTTTTGATTTTATCATGTCCTGGACGACTGAGAATCTACACCAGCAAACTGGTCTGGGTCCAGTACACCTTCTTCAACAGGTCTGGGTCCAGTACAACTTCTTCAACTGGTCTGAGTCCAGTACATCTTCTTCAACTGGTTTGAGTCCAGTACATCTTATTAATAATAATAATAATAATAAACTTTATTTGTATAGCACCTTCCTACAATGCCTTGCATTGACCAAGGTGCTTAACAGGATAAAAATATGAATAAACTGGAACAATAAATCAATGAAAATAGAATAAGAAACAACAGCAATAAAAGAAGGCAATGGAAATAAAAATGCTACATACTAAAATACCAAAAGTAATAAAAGTTACACACTGAAAGCTTTTTTGAACAAGTGGGTCTTCAGTCTGGTTTTGAACAGAGTCAGATCAGAGGTGGCACGCAGCTCAAGGGGGAGACTGTTCCAGGCTTTTGGGCCGGCAACAGAAAATGACCGGTCTCCCCATTGTTTGTACCTTGAGCGAGGTACCTCCAGCAGGTGTTGACTGGCAGATCGTAAAGCTCTGCCGGGCTGGTGGACTTCCAAAAGTTCTGAGATGTAGAGAGGTGCAAGTCCATTCAGAGCTTTGAAAACAAACAGCAGCAGCTTGAATTGTATCCTGAACTGAACCGGGAGCCAGTGTAGAGAGGACAGGACAGGAGTGATGTGTTTGTGGCATGATGTCCTGCGGCCACTGAATGCACCATACAGGTGCTGCAATGTGATTGGTGGGTCTGGGGCTGGGCTTCCTGTATAAAACGGACCCAGCCCTCAGGGTTAATTACATGCCATCTGCCTTCCGGGACAGACCTTGGTGTCTGATGGCAGTGTCACGCGCTAGCGGGTGCATGGTCGCAATGATCTATTGTTCTTGCGACCACTGACAAGCTTCATGTTTCCCTCTTGCTAGAGGTGAAACTTGGTGTTCGCTGCTGTTTGTCCTTGCTGTGTGTTTGCTGCTGTTTGGATGGTCCCGACTGGTTTTCTGCCTGCCATCTGGGTCGTTCGACTGCCGACTGGTCCTGTGTTGGTGTCCGCTGGCTGGATGGCGTGGAGCGGGCTGCGTCACGCGTCCTGCGGACTGAACTGGACCAATGTCCAGCTCAACTAACTGAAAGGTTGTCGGCTGAAGTGGCGTCTCTTCCGGAGCGACAGATGAGACCAGGGTGGACTTTGGACTGTCGGGTGATCATAAAAGGATTCCTCTAGGCGGTGACTGAATACTGTTTGTTTGTGTGTGTGTGTGTGTGTGTGTGTGTGTGTGTGTGTGTGTGTGTGTGTGTGTATGATTGTCTTTCCTGTTTTATACTGATATGAATTACACTTTTAACTGAGCGAGAACTGCCTTTTAAAATTGTCACTGTTTAGTATTTAATTAAACAATTGTGCAGTTTAATTGGTGCCAGTGTGTGAATCTGTCTCAAGCCACATCTGCTACGGGTCTACGTGCCTTAAGGGTAACTTTTAGTAAAGTTTTTAACCAAATTCACTTCCTTTTATTAAACTCGATTATTTATTTTTTTAAACTAGTTTCCTATTTTTATCCTCACCCATCCGGCTACATGTTCATATTTTCGTGTGTTGGTCAAAAAGCATGTGGCAGAGTTCTGTACAAGCTACCCAGCCAACATGCATAGTTGGGCCCCACATGGGGTTATTGTGGGCTATTTGGGTAATGAGTGGGCATGGGATTTATCTGGGCTAACTGCATGAGACCCATATGGTTATCCCATAAAGGAACCCATTTTGTGAGCCCTGTTGGGCTAAATATATGGGTCCTATACAGGATTAATGTGGGCTAACTGGCAATGGGACAGAAATGGGCAATTTTATATGGGACCCATGTGGTTTTAGTATAATGGGCCCAGCATGGGAAGCCCATGTGGGCAGACTGTATTTATCCCAAGTGGTATCAATGTGGGCTCACCTTACATGGGTTCAACCTGGGCATGGATATATAGGGCCCATTACATTTTTATGTGGGCTAACTGGGAATGGGACATAAATGGGCATTATTATATGGGACCCATGTGGTTTTAGTATAATGGGCCCAGCATGGGAAGCCCATGTGGGCTAACTGTATTTATCCCAAGTGGTATCAATGTGGGCTCACCTTACATGGGTTCAACCTGGGCATGGATATATAGGGCCCACTACATTTTTATGTGGGCTAACTGGGATTGGGACAGAAATGGGCAATATTATAAGGGACCCATGTGGTTTTGGTATAATGGGCCCAGCATGGGAAGCCCATGTGGGCTAACTGTATTTATCCCAAGTGGTATAAATGTGGGATCACCTTACATGGGTTCAACCTGGGCATGGTTATATAGGGCCCAATACATTTTTATGTGGGCTAACTGGGAATGGGACAGAAATGGGCATCATTATATGGGACCCATGTGGTTTTGGTATAATGGGCCCAGCATTGGAAGCCCATGTGGGCTAACTGTATTTATCCCAAGTGGTATAAATGTGAGATCACCTTACATGGGTTCAACCTGGGCATGGATATATAGGGCCCACTACATTTTTATGTGGGCTAACTGGGAATGGGACAGAAATGGGCAATATTATATGGGACCCATGTGGTTTCGGTATAATGGGCCCAGCATGGGAAGCCCATGTGGGCTAACTGTATTTACCCCAAGTGGTATAAGAGTGGGCCGACCTTACATGGGTTGAACCTGGGCATAGATATATAGGCCCCAGTTTAATTTTATTTGGGCTAACTGGGAATGGGACAGATATATGCATCAGTATATGGGACCCATGTGATTTTAGTATAATGTGCTCAGCATGGGAAGCCCATGTGGGCTAACTGTATTCATCCCAAGTGGTATAAATGTGGGATCACCTTACATGGGTTCAACCTGGGCATGGATATATAAGGCCCAGTACATTTTTATGTGGGCTAACTGGGAATGGGACAGAAATGGTCATCATTATATGGGACCCATGTGGTTTTAGTATAATGGTCACAGTATGGGAAGCCCATGTGTGCTAACTATATTGACCCCAAGTGGGATAAGTGTCGTATAACCTTACATGGGTTCAGCCTTGGCATGGATATACAGGCCCCAGTTCATTTTTATGTGGGCTAACTTGGAATGGGACAGAAATGGACATCATTATATGGGACCCATGTGGTTTTGGTATAATGGGCCCGGCATGGGAAGCCCATGTGGGCTAACTGTATTTACCCCAAGTGGGCTAAATGTGGGATGATCTTACATGGCTTCAACCTGGGCATATATATATAGGCCCCAGCTCATTTTTTTATGTGGGCTAACTGGGAATGGGACAGACATGTGCATCAGTATATAGGACCCATGTGATTTTAGTATAATGTGCCCAGCATGGGAAGCCCATGTGGGCTAACTGTATTTATCCCAAGTGGTATAAATGTGGGATCAACAGATACAGATTTAAACTGTACATTGAATTTACATTTATAAATTCAATGTATATTTTAAATCTGTATCTGTTGATCAAAACCAACAAGAATTACAACTCATAGTGCCACAATCAACTAAACTAAAAAACAGGAAGTGAACCGTGTTGATTTCCCATCATGCTTAGCGGTATATTAGTGTTCAATTATAGTTTAAATCTGTATCCGTTGATCAAAGCCAACAAGAATTACAACTCATAGTGCCACAATCAAAAACGGGGAGTGGACTATGTTGATTTCCCATAATGTTTAGCAGTATTTTAGTGTTCCGGGCTGCACCATGAGTCAGAAGGACATCTGTGTTATAGAACTGCCTCTTGTTAAAGATTGGGTATTATCAGTTGTGAGGCTCAGAGTGTTCTTTGAGTGTAACTCACACAATGTTAAGACAGAAGTCACAGAGTATGGTGCAATATACGTGCTCTCAGCAGGTTGGATCGGAAAATCCGACACATAAATTATGCTGGTGTAGTGATACACCTAGCCTCTGATATTTCTGTCTTGACCTTCAAGTACACCTCTCTACACCTCTCTGAATCACTCAGTGTTACACTTGCTTGAACCTCAAGGAGACAGATGGACACTTATATATTTTAACAATTATTATGAATTAATGGACACTAATTAATCAGATTGAACTTTCTCTTTAATGTGTGTTAATTCAGATTTGATCTACAGTATATTTTTGTCATTTTTAATGATGATCTGTTACTTGCATGACTGCGACATTCTGCTGGTTTTATTTCTGCAAAAGCAAGCAGGCTCTGTCTCTAAGGCAGAAGTCAGGGTAAGAGCTGTTCTCTGCCTTCTCTTGTTTTGTCTTCAAGCTAGACGCAACAGGACAGGCCATCTGGCCGTTTCGGTAAACAGTTTTCCTGTCTCCGTCAAGAGACTTTCTGCCTATGAGATGAAAATCCATCTCTTATTTTGTTAAAACCAGCCAATAGTTATTAAGAAGGTGGGGAGACCCCACCTCCCCCATATAATGGGCACTTCCTATTTGGAAGTTAGAGTTTTGGAGGAGAACGAACGGTCAACCTGTCTCTCCTCTCTGAAAGCTGGAGACGTCCCGGTCATATGTCAACGACCCACGTCTCAGCTGAGAGTCACGGCAAAGCCTTGCTGTGCCTCAACACTCATTTCTGGAAGAATTTGTTTTCTAAAGTTTTATTTTGAAAGTCAGCCTGCGCGCTCGACCGTTGGTTCCTGCCGAGGGAGGCGAGTTCCTCGTATCGTGAATCAGCACACTCACTCACGCTGAAGTCCAACTGGACGGCCACTGGACAAACCCATCCACGTGTGTGTCCACAAACTTCTCCACTCTTGTCTCCCAGAGACGAACCTCCAACAGGTAAAGAGCCGTGGTGTGTTTGAACGTGCGGGAGCCCAGCCAGTCTGCTCGTGTGGGGGAAGCGGTGTCACCCAGTCTGGTTCAAAGTAAACAACTTTAGCTTAACTTAGCTCCAGAACTCCTTCCTCCTATTTCTTATTTTTCATAAGTATTTAATCTGTCAAGTTTTGTGCCAACAGTTAAGTTTTAATTGTCTGTTTGTTTTAATTTGAATTCTTGTCAACGTAGTTATTAAATCAGAGCTAATATCGATACAAATGTTTTAATGTAATTCTTGTGATAGTTTCAATAAAAGGTCTATTTTTTTTGGTAGACCAACATAAATTGAAGTCTAAGCGTGAAATTACATTTACTGGCTAATCACATCGTTAGATTTGTTGATTTAATCTGAAAAAGTTGAGACCCCGCACTTTGGTGGCAGTTTGTGCAGATAAAAATCTGTTCATACCTGCACGTCTAAACTATAGGTAAGTCAGTAAACTGACAAATAACTCCTATATTGTTACACTGGTAAGAACACACATGGGTCTGTAATGAGCCTCATGTAAATTAACCATCTGGGAACCACTGAAAGCCCAGACAGTGCCCATTATAGTCTATCCGGGCAAACCCACGTGGGGCCACCATGGAAACTGTGGACAAACCCACTTATAACCCATATTTTTAGCCCAGTTGGGACCCAGTTTAGTCTCAGGTAGATATTCTTCAAGGCACACACATGGGTTTTACATGGGTCTCATTTAAGTTAAACATCTGGGTCCCACTGAAAGCCCAGTCAGGGCCCATTAAAATCTATCTGGGCCAACCCATGTGGGGCCACCATGGAAACCGTGGACAAACCCACTTATTACCCATATTTTTAGCCCAGTTGGGACCCAGTTTAGTCCCAGGTAGATATTCTTCAAGGTACACACATGGGTTTTACATGGGTCTCATTTAAGTTAAACATATGGGTCCCACT